>DWCF01005707.1:0-13688 GCA_018230265.1 Delias oraia
CCTCCTATATGATTAAAGAACACCACCGCCCATGGACAACCGCGCCACAGTCCATGCATTGCTTATTTTGCCGGCTTTTTACGCCATTTAAGCGGCATTTTAAAGGGCCTCCGATATCCTCACTTTCTCAGCGAAACATAGTAGAAGCACCGTTTCAAGTACAACTATCATTTTAGGTTGACTATTCTGTGAACCCGTGGTATCACTTCGAACAAGCCGGCCCAGTTAATGCGTCAGTATATGCTTCAGCAAGGCTCTCTCACGGGTAAACTTATCTATGCTGCTCTTATAATATGAACTATAACAAATCGGTCATAATTTAAAACGGATTAATTACTTTAACTTACAAACAAAATAAAAACGAATGTTTTAAAAATCATACAATTATTAAATGTCAACATTTTGATACATAAATTTAAAAAAGATAGAGTCAACTACATCAAAAATTTAATTTCTTATAATATTTTTAACATCTAACGAGTCTAAAGCAGTAAAGAGTTTTCTAATAGGAGTTATATTGCATAAATTCTCGTTTTTCAAGCGAGTATCATAACTCAACCAATACGATCCCAATAAGAAAGCCAAGATGAGCAAATAGGAGCTCAGCGTACACGGGGTTTGATCGTGACGCTAAAACAATAATCCTCAGCGCCATCTCACGACATTTCTTGTCAAAATAGAGAGCGGAGAATGCATGTACCACTAATAGCCTTTAGACAACACAAATTGGTGCCATTAGCCTCTTTTCAACCTATTCCGAAGAGGAGAGAGCCACGTCTCTTTGTTTAATAATATGAGATTCTAATTATACTTTAATGGTTGTAACATTCCAATAAGATGAAATTTATATTCATCTTTCTTTATTAATTAAGGTTCAGGCTCGTATAACAGACAATGTTACGATACGAAATAATTGATACGAAATGAATACGAAATAATTATATATATATGTATATATGTTTTAATTGCGGCTTTTATATAAAAATACTAATTTTGCTGCTTTAAATAAAATAAAAACATTTATTCTTTTTTTGCTTACAGCAAAAGCTTTTTATAAAAACTATACTAATTTTTACTAAAAAATCAATTTAAATATCTTTCCATAAAATATTGTCGTTTTTGTAACAAATGCGTGTCTTTAAGAGAGTAACAATATTTAAACGGTTACAGACACAGATTACTGAATTGTTAAAAAATTTTCATTTTACTCAATTCATTTACCCGTTGAAGAGCCATACTGAAGCATATGTTGACACACTAGTAGGGCCGGTTCGTCCGAAGTGATACCACGGGCTCACAGAATACTCAGCGTGAAACAGTATTTGTAGTGTGTTATATCGGAGGCTCTTACAAATGATACTTAAGTGGCGTAAAAAATCGGCAACACAACCAATGCTCGGGACTGTGGCGCGATTGTCCATGGGCGGCGATGTTCTCTTACTGTTATCTGCTATACTATAAAATAATTCTTAATTATCCATTACTAAAAAATATGTCAGAATTAGTCAAAAGTTGCAAATAAAACAGATAATAATTTAACAAAGCTAATATATGTATATATATGATATGAAGTGCTAAAATGTGACCCTGATGAAATAAATTTAACCGTCTAGCCTCGATCTATACAAGACACGCCATTAGCCTCTTTTCTTGGTGAATCTTTGAAATTTATCGGCAAACAATTAGACTGACCTCTCTATTTACAAGACAATTTGCTAGCGAGAGCATTTCTCACGTTTTCGTGCACTAATGAAAAGCAAGTTTCATTACTTCCACAACTAATTTGCATTATTTGAAAGGTAATGACTGATACGCCCAGAACTGAGATGAACAGTCAACAATCTCATTTGGGTTTCATTTTTTGCCATTACAATCTTTTTACATTAATGTTAGAAACTATAAGGAGTCCAAATTCAAGGTATTGTTCAAGAACTCTTCTATTTTTTAGTAATACGTTGTTTGTGGTATAACAGACAACGGAGCAGGTGGCTTTCCTGTATGGTAAGAGAACACCACCGCGTCACAGTCCGCGAATTGGTTGTGTTGGTGGCCTTTTACACCGCTTAAGCGGCACTTTTAAGATCCGTTCTCACTCACTCTGTGAAACACAGTATAAGTACCGTTTCATGCTGAGTATTCTGTGGGCCCATGGTATCACTTCGAACGAGCCGGTACAATTTGTGCGTCAGCATATGCTTCAGCATGCCTCTCCCACGGGTGCGACATTGTCTTTAGATATCCTTTTCAGAGACCCTTAAAAATGCCATAAGTGGCGTTAAAATTCGGCAACACAAACAATTCACGGACCGCGACGTGGTTGTCCATGGGTGTCACTATTGTCTTACAATATAGGAGACTACCCTGCTCCGTTGTTCCCTATATATAAAAAAATTGTGCATAATCTAAACCAATAGGACATTAACATAATTGTAATATGTTGAGTCGTCCGCCAGCTACATCAAGTGGATTACCTGTCACAGTGCTCCCCAAAAAAATCTCATAAAGCATAATAAAATGACGCCCTAATATATAGCAATTTCATATTTGTCAAATGGCACACACCCGCGCTTCAAAGCTCCGTCACCAAGTGTTGTGTATGAAATGGTATGACACCAAAAGATATTATAATGTAACACGACTTTGAGCGTTACCACTATACATATAAGAGCCGTGCAATATTTTGTGCGTATTTGATTCGGTTGAATTGCACCGTCAGCTACCCCACTGCACCCTAATCGAATTGCTACACGGTGTCTAGTGTCCCCCATCCCATGGACAACAGAGGTCGAAATACTAAAAATAAATAGAAGAAAATCAAAAGGGGCTCCTTAATTGGTCCCAATTTCGGGCCATCTTTGTGGATTACTTAATTAGATATTGTTAGAGTTTCTAACGGTTCTATTAGCTATTTTAGCCTGCGGTCACGGCGGTACATTTTGTCTTGTTTTGTAGCGTAATTGTGTTGCTTTGTATTTAGAAATGGATCTTTGAGAGAAAGCTCGTATAGCAGTGGTAAAAATTCATTATTTTATTCATACAACAAGTGAAATGTATATTTATTTCTTAAGTATGTTTTTTAACACTATAAGAAATAATAAATCAATAATTCTAAGCATTTCTTCGAAGCAAATCATTATTTTACTTATAATAATCAAATTATATTCAGAATAAATACCAATATGTTAAAGAAAATATATTATTTGTTATTTAGAAATAGTGTCTATTAGTCATACAAAGTATTGTATTGAATGTTTTCAAAGAAAACATACCGTTAGACTAATAAATCATAGTTAAAGATCCACTTCATATATCATTAGATAATAACAAATCTGTTTTTATAAAACACTACAATATACCAGAATCCAAGGATACTTCTAATCCTAGTTTCTTACGCAAGATTTGCTCTAATACTATTGTAATAGAGGTTACTACCGAATATTTATTTCATAATCAAAATCTGACGTACGCGTGGCGTGGACTTGACGTTCCATCTTTCGTTATGCTTCGGCGGAACAAATTGTCTAGATGCAGGGGGGTTTGATGGCGTGCGTTACGTTATCAGGATCGTTTTAAAACAATAATTGTTTCCAAAAATAATAAATGAATAATAAAATAAAATTTTCTCTCGTCATATTTATTTTATCGGTCAATATTATTGCTCGATTGAGTCTTTTAGTTGTGCATACGATCAAAATACAAAACTACTAGTTAGTTAAATTAGTTTAATTTTTAATTAATTCTTTAGTGATCATACAATTAAATTATAAAACGTCATGAAACATGAAATAAATACTATTATCTATTTAAAAAAATGTTCTCAATTATATTTATTGTTATATATTTTCTAAATAAGATACCGTGAAGTTATAGGTACCGAATAAAAATGTACAACTTATTCGATCTGGAAGTTTCTAGATTATTAACCGTGGAATAGTGACAGAGCATATGCTGACGCACTAATTGGGCCAGCTCGTAAAAAATGACACCACGGGTTCTAAAGGTACCGTAGCGTGAGACCGTGTTTGTATTGAGTTTTATTGAGGTATCGAAGGCCCGTGAAATTATACTCAAACTGCGTAAAAAGCCTCTGTTGTCTATTAACGGCGCTGTGCTCTTACCATAGATGACACCTGCCTACACCTTTGCCCGTAATACATTTAACAAAATAAATTGATATCTAAGATTTTTAAAAACATCTAAAAATAAGAATTTGATTCTTTATAGAAAAATCAAATCCAAAATTCACAGTGTAACTGGACTATCGCGCACGCAATGTCTTAAAATGATGACAAATGCAACATCCGGAATATAGGAGACCCCTTTATATTTGAAACGAAATCAGTTCCATTAAGATAACTAAGTCATACGTCTAAACCGGAGAACTTAACATTAGGAGAATCGTAGGAATATTTTTCATAACATAAGAGCTAAAACTATGAATATACTTAAAAGTGCAGAGATCATATGAATGCTGGTCTTTGTAATTTTCCACGTCATTGCTTAGTTCAATGTTCATTCAGGCCACAGAGTAGCACTGTTGTAATATTTCTCAGCTGCCTTTCAAAAAAATCGGAGACTCCCGCTTAGTAATTAAAATATGTGAATAGTCTGTTAATAGTGATATATATATAATATCAATATTGAAAAAAAAATCACTCAGAATATGTAATAGGACTAGTACTGGTATTTTGTGTCGAAAAATATACGAACTTTTAACTGTACTGGTACTATATATAAAATATATTATCATGTTTGTTATTTTCCAGAAACAGGAACCATGTATACCAATTTTGGTGTTAAATGTTATCCGCGGTTTGACCATGGCGACACACATCACATATTTTTATGAGCTTCCCATGTGTCAGTTTTATAGTGTATTTGATCTGGCTGCATTCTATTTTAGTCTGTGGCTTTGTAAGAGCGGGAATAAACGTAGTTTTATTTTTTATGACGTCATTAACTCGAGGAAGCCGGAACGCCTGTGGTCTCTTTGCTGTAAACTGTTGATATTGATAAGTACTTTGTGGTGTTGCTCAGACTATATAGAGATTTTGTTTTGTCAATAGTGCCAGACGATATTATAAGCAATTTTTATTTATTACACTCTATTACTTCGCAATGCAGCTTTAATATGGATTTATGCTATTGGAAAAACTTATTATTTTTTGGCTCCTGTGACTAGCGGTCACAATTTTGCCAGTATAATGATATTTACATTAACAGAGTTCAAAAGGAGATACAAATTATTACCATGAGCCAACATTATAACCAAAAGTAATGAAAAAACAACTGATTCTGTAACATTAATGCTCTGTTATTTTAATTCTGACTGCTAGTATCTTATAAATATTTTTTTTTATTAGCCGTCCGTACATATGAGTGCACAGTAAGGATTTATCCTCTTTAGAAAAGTAAGACTATTAAGTTCAGTTTACTAGTCGATACTACTTTCATGGGTTCCAATTACAGCTGTCCTTCTGTTACCTGTTACATATTTAGATTGAGTTCTCTGCATATGTTCGTCCTTGGTTAACATTTTAGTTCATGGATATAGGTTGTATCTGCCTTTGAAATTTGTTCATATTCCTGGTCGAGTCTCGGTCGTTAATTATGTTAATATTATACTGGCAAAATTGTGACCGCTAGTCACAGAAGCTATAAAAATGAGAAGAAGAATAACAGCTGTCAAAAATTAGCTTAACATTCGAAATGGAAACCTTGCTGGCATAAATTAGGGGCATGAGTACCAACATAGCGCTAAAAAATCAAATAGACATAGGAAATTCAAATTCGCGATTAGTTTTAATACAGGCTGCATTTATTTTTAACCTACTTCAGAAGACAATCCTTCTGTAGAGATGAATTAATGCCAAGATATTATCAAGATATAATCTTTATTTATAACAACAGTGACAAAAACTATCGCATGTCAAACTTTACTACTTTTTGTGGGTCCTCACAAGCAATGTTGATGTTGAACGAGATTTACAACGCCGTGGGCTGGAACACGACCCCACACCCACACGCGGCACTATTGACTTATATCCACTTGCTCCTATCGAATTTACACCATCGTAATCTAGGAATTGTTCTTTTAGTTAATTTCATGTAACCTAAAACTTGGCAACATAGGTACAAAAATTAAGGCAATAAGTGATGTTCTTATGTTTCGCCAATTAACAAAGTAAAAATTGTTTAAAATTTAATTTAATATTTATATATAATATTTAAAATTTAAGTTAGTTACAGGTTTTTGAAAATTTGATTTTATGTCCTTTAAAAAATGCAGCTGTAGTTGTAATTTAAAATAGTAATTTGAATTATTAAGCTTTAAGTAATTTCTTAACTGTTTCATCGTGTTTTTTAACCAATTTTCTAAATAGTCTAAAATGGAGGTTTCTGATGCCTTTTATTTTATGTTTTAATTTATATTTTTTTATGAAAATGGAGGCAAATAAGGAGGATCACCTGGATACTTGGATCACAGGATAAGTGGCCCTCCAGCCTTTGACACTGGCATTCCTTATTGAATCGCGGGTGCGTTTCCGGAATTTTAGGGATTTTATTTTCAGAATTTCACAAAATTCTTTAAACTCCTTATCTATATAAACGTTTATAACATATTTTGAAGATTCTTTTTGTAGATCTAAAATTTGTTACTTTATAAAATACTTGCCTTACTCTCTAAGGGGCGTCAAGACTTCGCATGTATTCCTCGAACTATGCGTCTCAAAGAGGGCGCTAGCATCAGCTACTCTTTACGCCCTCGACTCTGATAGCTTGAAGTTCTCGAGACCTATCAAGTTTCATATTAAATTGAACGTAGCTCAATTTTAGGCGACAGAGCGTGTGACGTGATTTATCCTTTTTAATATCAGCGTTTAAAATGAGTGTGTAAAGTTTCACAGCTCATATGTCATGTTAATAATATATTAATTTTTTAAAAATTAATATATTATAACAGCTTGTGTGTTTTGCTTATTATTTTGACTTATACAATTTGCTTATAGTGTCTTATGTAATATTTAAATCTAATCTTTAATCTTCTAATCTTTCTAAATAAAATTATTATAGTAAAATGATTATATTATACACCACCGCGGCTCTGCAAGGTTTAAGGGTGTCCATTAGCGGAGAACTGCTTGCACTAGGTGAGCCTCCTGCTCGTTTGCCACCAGGGGCATAAAAAAAGGCAATTCAGAACGTGCTTTTGTAACTTTTAACCAAAATAAACTAAAAACTATTATTAGAATTTCAACATTTTTTAAGGTTTACGTCAAATTCAAATCTTGCGACTTTCGAATTTTGAGACTTCCTCTATAGTTGGTAAATCCTAAGTGGCGTTAAATTATTTTCAGTCTAAAATACACTTTTAAAGGAAAAATTTAGGTTTTCAAACACTTCGTATTCTTGATTCTTTTTCGCAAATGATTAAAATAGTTTACTAAAGGACTATCCCGCCAAGCAATTATAAATTTGCATTTACGAAGAAATTGTGCGTACAACGTCATTACAAAGCACCCGAGCGGGTAATATGCGGTTTCATAGGACGTGGTCAGAGGCACGCGATTTGCCTCCGAAGCCACTGGGGAAATAAACTCGTTACATAAACATTATTTAAATACATTAATATTGAGTGATTTTGCCCAATTAATGAGACATATGATACTTATAAGAGCGTACATATTTCTTAAAGGCCGGCAACGCACCTGCGGCTCTGCATGGGCCAGAGGTGTCCATGAGCGGAAACCACTTGCATTAGGTGAGGCTCCTGCTCGTTTGACACCATTTATACATACATATAAAAAGTTATATATGAATAGGTACCTACTTTAATATAAATTAATACGTAAAATGGACACTGCGTCCCTTTTTTCAGAGAATTATTTCTACGTTTTAACGTGTGTCGGTTCAGATAAATGTTAAATTAAGAAATAGACACAGCTTTCTATATAAATGCTTTATAATTACATTTTATTGATGATATCACATCCACCATCGCTTAAATAAGATTTAGATATATATAATTAAATCAGTTATTGTCAAACTTTCACAATAAACACTGCTAAGCAGTAAAGATCATAAACATATCCATATACTAAAAATCTTATACTATATGAGCCTTTCAATTTTTTATAAAAATATTGAATCACGTACAAATTGTAAGCCTTAATAGTATTTCTACATAGCGCAGTATTACAGAAAAAGTTGCTCTTTTAAATCAATTTTAAACTCATATTTAGATTCTTTAGCTATAATTCTTAAGATGTAATACAACAAAAGGTTGTCCATTTGCTACGTCTCTGTCCACACAAGTATCAGGCGTGTGTAGTATCAGTTTATTATTTTAAATTGACCCGACCTTTTCATTTGACCGATTTTTCATGCAGTCGTCGAACATACTCGTTCAATTACATTCGATTCATGCCCTATTGCTTCAAAACCGTGCGTGAGATACGACGAAAAGATTTTATAGTCGCTTTTATTACTTATAAATGAGTCCATTAATTTTATTGATCCTCAGTTATAACTTGATTGAGTTTACGATCTTCTTGATATATTAAACTCAACCTAACACAAACTAATGCCGACTTGCCACAATGATCTTTTATCGCGAATTGTACGAGAAATAAAGAAATTACAGTTTTAGGATTGATCTTTTTATGACTGTCATAATTGTTCAGATCGATTCACATTTGTTTTCGTTACTTGTTCAGATATATATCATAAAGTGAAATATATTTTTTTATTTTTATAATCTATTACTTTATATATGCTAAAATTAAATCTAAATTAAAATTTCATCAACGAAATATTTTAAAAAAAGAAAATGCACCAACGAAAGTTTTGAAAGTAAGCAAGCTTCTAATAGGAATTCTTTTTAATTAGTTTTAATTCTTAAGACCAATTTTATTTTTACTTTTTTTATTTATATGGTGGCAAAGGAGTAGGAGGGCAAGTCTGCTGCCTAGTATAGCCCTTGCAGAGCCGTGGGTGCGTTGCCGGCCATTAAAAACTAAACAATACAATAATACTAATAAAATAACTACAAACTAAGTAATATAACATTAAAAATATTAATTATCATATTAAAAAAAACAAATCTGGAAGTTTCTTACCGGAACAGGTGGTAGTATTGTTTTGAATTAATTTAGCTTCAGGGAAAATATTGTAAATTAAATTTTAAAAATTACAATTAACTAATGGACGACATAACCCCGTACAAAATAAAGACTTGCTGTTTTCATTTTGTTCACATTTTATGCGGTATTAACAATATCATATCCATTTTGAACATTGATTCATTACAGCTTTTTCTTCTAATTTACACCTAAAAGGCCAGCACCGCACATGTGGATCTGCAAGGGCTGGGAGAGTCCATGGGCAGATGACCGTGAGACTCCTGTTCGTTTGCCACTGTTTTCATAAAAAAACAATTGGATTCTGTGACTAACGGTTCCTAAATTTCCTTCGCCGTTCCAAAATGTGTTTTGCTAGTATCGTTATAATCTTATTAACATTCATAACGACAGAGAATCGAGCAAAAATGTAATTAGAGATCAAAGGGAGATCAAAAAGAAACATATAGAAAGAACACAGTATAAGCTTAAGTATTCCGTGTTAGGTCAAAACCGTTTATACCTTACGTTTTATGTATTGCACAGTTGGGTAACAATAAAATAATATCGAAATACCCACTGGGCATTGTTGACGTCGGTACACTAATGAAGCCCATTGAACGGTGTCAAGGCGAGAACACAGTAGGCGAATTGTTACGAATATTAACGAATATGATATTGCTGAAATATCTGGTGTTTATGAAATATCAACGCCTTTCAAATGTAAATAAATCGACCGTATGAAACGATTTCTAAATCACCTTAAAACAGGCCAAGGTTTTTAACAATAGCAAACAAAACACTAAATTCAAAGATCATAGAATACAAGAATTCATAACTCACGCCAAGCCAAATAAGAATTTGAGCGTTCTCATTCCGATGTTTTCGCTGTAATAAAAATGAGTTGTTTATTAGACCTTGACTGGTTATTGTTAGATATTGGATATGAGGAAGATGTTAAAACATTTTATATCGCTTCAAGACGTAATCAATCAATCGACCATTTCAAGAAGAATTTTTGTAGAACTAATTTCAGGCTTCAGCTTCTTTTATAATAGCATTATTACAAAGATTATCTAACCAAAGCGAGATTAAAAAATGTTTAAGTTCTACTTGCTTATATTATTAATTAATTTTAAATCGATTTATGTCTTTTAATTGATTTAATACTAAAAACGTAGCATATAAAACTATACATATATTTGAAAATATCCCAGTTGTTCTGCAGATGCATTGTCGGCCATTAAGAGCGCTTTTCCTAGAATGTCACTAAGTCTTAATAGTATGAAAATATCTTTCCAAGCAACTAATTTTACATATTGGTGAAGCACGACACGAAATTTCATAACAACCGCTCAGTTCTAGAAAGAAAATGATTTAGGATGAATTTTAATATACATATTCGTAGGTATTAAAATGAATAAAAACAAAATCATAAGTAATTGAGCTACTGTCCATCACAATATTGTTAAAGCAAAGGTGTTCATTGAAACAAACGATTATGAAATGGAATCAAGTCAATTCATTTGACCCGAGATTCCTTGTCGCAATCAGCGTGCGAAGTCACTTTGCCCCATTAACGATGACATGCAGCCTGTTTGATCAGACTACATCACATCATCGCTTTGAATATTCAGATAGAAAGTTCAACGAGGGCTTTTATAACAGAAGCTTATATTTAATGCTGTTTAAATTAGCTTGGAAGTAATTAGTGCTTTAATAACAGTTTCTTGACATAACGCATTTGTTTTTAGTTAGTTTTTATTTTGAAAAGGTTTTATTTAATTTTATAATATTTATTTTAATTTCAGTTAAGTCTATTACTACAAAGTAGAACAGTTATTAAATGATACTGTCACATGACTGTGTAATAGCTTCAGTTCATAGTATTTATGTATAAATGATTGTAAACACATATTATAATAAAATAAATTAGCATATTTTATAAATTAATATTTCATTATGTTATTTACACTAAATTTATTATTTAAATTGTGTACTTAGTAGAGTAAAATTTTTATCGAAGAATGCTTCAAGAATATAATTTATAAGACTTAATAGAAGGATATATTTAAAATTTGCTCTCAAATTTCTTACAAACAATCGAAAAATTAAAAATATAAACTTACTTATAATTACATAGACTTATGCAATGATGATTATATAGTTTACTAGACAATACAAAAATTAAATTACCGCTTCTAAAGTCTTCATAAATAGCAGTTATGTGTCATTCTTTGATTCATCTCAACGTTTCTACATCGTAGAAAGTTTTTAATCATAGTTGACTTCTCAAAAATGTAAATTAAGCGCATTTAAACATCATCACTGGTATCACTTAAAAAACTAAAAGTGTCATTAATAAAATTGTCAAGGACTCTAATGATTTGTTACGAGGAAAGATCATGACCAAAATACTCAATTAAAAATAGATTTTCCTAGTAAAGACTTTCATGAAGGGCTCAAAGAGAAGTCAAATATATAACAACTTAGGAGCCTCGTGGCCGAGTGGTTTTGAAAGCTACCATGAAGTCCGGGTTCTAATTCCGGTCTGAATGAATAAATATTATTACAAAAAATATTATTTATGCGAGCTTGACAGGGGCCGGGCCAGTGTCTTAACACTGTCTTTCGTGTGGAAGAACGTTGCTGCCACACTAATTGGACAAACTTGTCCGAAATGATACCATGGGTTCAGATATTACAAGCGTGAAACCGTACTTGTACTGTTTCGCTTAGTGAGTGAAGATATCGATGGCGCATTAAATTATACCACATAAAAACGGACAACCCAACCTAAGGTATGGTTATCAATTGGCGGCGGTGATCTCTTACTACAAAAGAGAGTCATCTGCTCTGTTGCCGGCAATACAACAAAAAATATAAATAAAAAATTACCACAAATAAGTCAAATATATTACGCCTTTATAAGCTTAGTAATGTGCTATTTTTATGATGTATGATTTCAAATATGAAAATTAAACATCACAAATAGAACAATTAAAAAATGTTAGCACTAATTTTTATGTTAAAAAAAGTCCCTCAAGGTCAAATGAAGGGTATTTTTAAGTGTTGCTTCCAGGTGACTATGAATTGAAATTAAATTATTAATTCCATGTGACAGCTCAACCAAATAGGGGCTATATTTTATTTATTTTACGTGGCATATTAAAACTGGCTGGTCAGATATGATTTAATATGGCGACGAAAGCTTCGTTAACTATAATAAATTCATGGGCTCTACTACCGTTGTGTTTTCGATTCGAGAGATTTATTAATAGCTGTAAGTGATTAGTTTTATGAGACTAGTGGCAGTGCGGCGTTGTGCTATATAGTTCGATTCTCGGAAGTAATGAAATTTATACATTATATTTGGTCTTAAAAGGGCTTGAAAATGGCTGCGCAAATCATTATTATTATCTCCACTGTACTGAAGTATATGCTGACGCATTAATTGGGCCAGACTGATACTTATAATTCAATTGATCAATCATTATATCTTTTTTTTATTTATAGCGGACAACGGAGCAGGTGGGTCGCGCAATCGCGCCAGACTCCGCGCATCGGTTGTGTCACCGGCTTTTATTTAATAAGAGATAGCTTGTATGTAGATAACGAATGTATAAAACTTTGCTATTAAAAATAATTATAGACGGATTAAGAACTTACCGATTAAGAATACCTACGGACCTAAACGAACAAGAGGCTCATTTAGGAAAAGACCTCCAACCATGGACACTCCCAGCCTTTACTGATCCGCGGGTGCGTTGCCGGCCTTTTGGGGGTAGGTACGCTTTGTTTTGAAAGTAAATCCAGAGTGTGGTGCCGGGCACAAAAAGCATTAAAAAATTAAAAGACTCAGTTGTAGGTATACAAAGCTGTCAGGACCGTGTGGTCACACGGCGAGAAATCATTCCCAAAAAACACACCCAGTTTTGGAACGCCAAAAAGCGAGGTGATGCTGATGAAACTTCGTACTTAATTCGAGTGGATCAATCGACATTCGCAGTTGAAACCCGTAGTAGCGATTAAAACCTTACTCATCCACGCTTTTAACATTCGTTCAGCACTTCGTTAGCTCTTTGTATTTATTTAGAACGTGATAAGTTTGTCCGACGAATGAAAGGGAAATTGTATATGACATCTGAGAAATCATTTGCTTTATCTTCACCCAACACGGTCTCTCTTTTAATACATCTATGTTATTATAAGGCAGGGCTTCTTCAAGTGGTCGGTGGGTGCCTTAGGGGTCCGTAGACTGATAAGGGTCCACAGGTCAGTGAGTATTACATATATTTATCATAAAACAATACTCAGTAATTGTTTCATTGTGGTCTGTAGTTTTTAATTAAACGTGTAAAAAAAAAGTAAATCATTAAGAAATATTTCAGTGCTAAAATTACTTAATTTTGATTTTTTCTAAAATATTCTCTGAACATAAAGGTTTTTGTAATCTTGTGATCCGTGGCTATAAATTTATTAATAAAAAAGTTCTTGAACTGAAAAATATATTTACTTATTATATAGCAGGCTACATAGGCGTGACTCCTTGATGCTAAAAGATCACCA
>DWCF01005708.1:0-13681 GCA_018230265.1 Delias oraia
GTACAAGTTATATTCATTATTCTGTGATAATTTTTATATGAACAAGATCTGGATTCAGGATATATTCATAGTCGACAAATGTCGCTGGGCCAAGTGGTTTTATGGTTTAATTACATTTTTTACTATGAATAAAAAGTTTATTTCAAAAAATATAATATGTATTCGATTGTCGTTTTATGTTGAATAAATCATTCATGCAATGGATCCCATGTAGGTATAATTTATATTATTTCCTTAAACTCGTTTCGTCTTACATCAATATTTCACTGTCAAATGTTATCTAATTTTGAAATGATATGTTTATCTGAACAGTTTTATGCGTGTAAAAATTTTATTATTACAATTTTAAATTTTTTCAAAGAAAATTGAACTTTAACTTTATGACGACAAGATATACTTTGTTACATAACTTTATTGATTAAATTACCGATAAAACTTAAAGATAGACATCCTTCGTATAAGAGAATGTCTGTACAGTATAACAATATTCAGAAGACGTAGAACAGAGCGCGCGAAGCGAGAAGGCACTTCAAAGTTGTGTAAAGAGAAACCACCGTTCATTGATATTTCAATATCCCTTACGTCTGTAGTTGAAGGGTGAATAATGTTCGTACTATTGACGACAGTTATAGACCCTGTGTGCCTGTACATAAGACCCAATCGCAATGAGACTAGGTGCATTGAATGCGCATTCATTGAGTCGCAGTGAGGGTGGCCACATTGCAGTGTCCTTGTTGCTATTTAATGGCGATTCTTAAAAATGCACAAATGTCAATGTTTTAAACTATATTTTTAGGTCTTTGAATGATAACCTTGTTCTGTGCATTATTACACTTTGACAAAAATCTATTCTTAATAAATAAGCCCGTTATCAGTCTCAATTCCTTTTTTAAATAGAAAAGGTCCTTGAATAGTGTCAAACAATTTTCTAATTTAATGCGTAGTTCAATCTTATGTATAAATAAAGAGGTCTCAGGCGTTTATCTGCCGCCTAAATTATGTAATTACACAAGCCGTACACTCGACTATTGTTATGGCAGAGTTTCAGAAACCCTCGGCGATTGGGGACCCTAATGGGCGTGTTATCGACGCAGCCGGCGGGGTGAAGTTGCCGGGAGGGAGGGGTGACACGACCGACCTTGGCCGTGACTCCCCGCGTCCCCAGCCACGCATCGGGTCCAAATTGATTTTAGCCCCAAACTCCTCCCGACTACCTCCTTGCCAGATTTAAAATAAATATTTTCCAGAATTTCACGTTCCACGGAGGAGTTTAGAAAGTGGAGGAGAATATTCTGTTTTTCTTGTCTTTTATTATTAAAATCCTTATTTTTTTTATTTATGTTATTTTTAATATTTCTGTATGAATACGTGAACATCGAAATAACGAAGCTGCACACATTGTTTGTAGACTGATAAGGAGAACCGTATTTTTTCATTTTTGCAGTAGACACAGATTTTGCTAATCAGTAAAAGCCACCATGTTTAACCGCGAAATCCTACGATCGTATCTTTTTTTGGGGCATTTATTGTGCTTTATTCTAATATTTTCTGATAACTTGAATAATTACTCTAATACATCATTATAGCCGGATTCATTGCAATTTTCGTGAGTCGCTACTTTTTTGTTTTTGTTTAACGCGTCGTGTAAAATTGTTAAAGAATGTGTTTTCGTTTCACCAATTTAGTTTTTATAATTTACCATATACATATCACCAATACGCCACTCTGTTTATCCTATTGTTTGTTGACCTAGTATTTTAATTAAAACAAATAATTGTTAACGCTTCGCCATTTATTGCGGTTGAGGTCATTGTTGAAATTGCATTTTCTCGAGACGTGATTTCAATAAAAATCATATTATTGGAGGCACCATTTTGAAAAATCACGTTTTCGACCGTTGCGTTCGTAATGAAACGTTGAAAACGCGTGATACAATCAAATCGCACCTAAAAATCATTCATCTAAATGCGCCTAAGAAAAAATAAATTCAGTAACAGTTGTTGAGTTCATTATTTCAAGTCTGAAACAGTTTCGGCAAATTTTAACAAATATTTACAAAAATAGTGGTAATACTTAATGTCACATCTAACCTACATAAATTAAATTAAGATGCATTCGTAAAAGAATCACCCTCGAAGATTACTTTCAGAGAACTCTTTGCTGGTAGTAATAAACATGTAAAATTAGTCTTGAAATAGACTGAACGTCTATGTTGGAGGCCAACGGGAATAGTTTTAAAACTAATAATAGTACTGGCCTCGTCTTCCACACCTCTGTTTAGAACGTCCAGCGAAGATTTTAACGGCCAACGTAAATGTTGCCTGCTTATTTTTTCATTCGCTACAAGTTTATAAGAATATTGTTTAGTCTTACGTATAATATAAAGCTCTAATAGTTAGATTTCAACTCATTTTATAAAAATAATTATAACGAGGTCCTCTATTTATTATTTCTAAGAGTCAAATACAGATAGAGCCCATTGTAGACGCGTTATTTTATTATTGAGCAATGCGATAAGTAAGTATACTTGTTTGCGGTTTAGAATTAATATAAATTAATAAAGGTGTCATTTTAGACTTGAATTCATTGTTCGTAATAATTCTAAATTACATGAAATTTAAGATAAATATGTACCAACATATGATAAATGTCTGTTGAAACTCATTTTAAAAGACAAATAATCTGACGTATCGATCAGCATAACGTCACAATGCCTCAGTGGCATGCCACTAAGCTTCTTCGTATATTGCCGACCCAAATTATTGGCAATGCAGCGAGCCCACATTACTTTGCTAGTGTTTTGGTAGTAATTAACGTTCATTTATTTATAGAAGGTATAAAATTACACTGCTTCTTTCGTACTCATCATTCGTGTCAGAAGACGAACATGTTTCGGGATATCCATGACTGTACTGTCAATTGAAGGCACTGTCTTTTATAAGAATATTTTATGATTTTGGTTCCTTAACATGTCTGTTCGTATTGGGACGTAAGATATTTTCAAATATGATTGTTTCTCACCGGACACAAATATTAGCCTTTAGCTCAGCCTTGCTATGCCGGACTTGTAACCGGTTGCAGCAAGGTTGCAGCACCACTCAACATCGACTCCGCTCTACCTAATACTATAGGAGGAATTAGGATCACGATATGTTGGTCATCCATGCTCCATGCGTGCGTACGTATGTATTTCATCACGCATTGCGTGTGGGTCCTTTATGTGAAATTTGGATTTGTACAGGTTTTGGGGAATTTTTTGAGGTTAATGTAACCTCGTCGCTGATACGGCAATAATCTGGCTATCCATTTACTCTCGTTACTTGCCTTTCTAATTGATTAAAAAAACTACAATCTTCACGTATGTTACGCTTCCTTCTGTGAACTGTAGTTTAATCTGGGCCACCATTTAGTAATAATTAACTATTCTTATCTATAGTTTTATTTTGTTTGTCTTTCGAAAGGTTTACCTAAACACTTTGCTTCCATGTATTTTAAGAAGTTATATATCTCATTGACCGAACCATTCATTTGTTTATTTCAAGAGCAAAACTATAATCGACTGTCAAAACAATTGACCATCAACCTTCACACTGCGTAGCCACTAACGACTGACGAAAACGTGCCTACACAAAGCAACGGTCGGCTCTGAGTGACTACCAAGCAATTTCAATAAATTGCCGTGTTTCTAAAATGATTAACAGCGCACAATCATAGACGTGACCGCGATAAGGTGGGCGAGAAAAAGGAAACTGTAAGAATTGTTTATAAATCGTTCTTTCTTCTCGCCTTTCCCAGCGGTGTTATGAAAAAGTACGATGCGTCACCAACGACTGTTGTTTTTATTACAGTTGGTGAATAAAGTGCCTGCTGGGTTCAGTTCTGATGCCAAGTTTTATTTAATTTTGGCAATAGAGTTAAGTGGTACATGTCTTTTTCTCGGACTATCGGGATTTTAATACGGGGGCTAAGGAAGATCTTACAATTACAAGTACATATTTTGATAATTCAAGTAACATTCATTGTCTGATGTATATTCCTATTTATTTTTCCTTACCAAGGTTTCTTGGAAGAGGTTGTTAATGAGTTTATAATTATTTAATTGTTTGCTTTCTTGAACTTATGTTTTCTGAAAAAAGATTTCTATTACCTAGTGCACCAGTCATACTAGTTACAACTAAGGTTTGTTTTAATTAAGTTGTTGGATCTACACTTAATATGTTTTTTATTGAAACTCTTTCATTTATTTATGTTTGATGTATGATTTAGTTGATCGCTGCTGACAACCCCGTAACTTGTCATCAGAAAGTTTAAGCGTTAAAATGATAATTAATTAACAATTTACAAACCTTTACATTAATGAACAAACATTTCGCTATAGTCTACACATGCACATACTTTTGACTAAAGGAGCCAAGCCTCAAATGTTTGCTTCGGCTGTGATGTTTGTATAGCTCTTGGTGTTTTCTTTTTCACGTGTTCTATGTACTTTTGAACTGAGCAAACAAGGAAGCTAGGAAGGCGTAGGTATAAGAAAAACGTATGTTGTGCATACGACGTTAATCACTATCAAAAACTACTAAAAATAATAATAAACTACTACTAAATAATGTATTACTAAATTCTTGATTTTACATAAGGTGTTTTAAACTAATGTGTCCAGTCTTGTTTATGGTATAGCGGACAACGGAGTGGGTAGATGGGTCTTCTATGTGCGCGCTTTGGTTCTATTGCCGGCTTTTTAAACACAGTACACAGTGTTATGAGACTCCGTGCTGTTCTTCTCGAGCCGGCTGAGTTAATCCGTAAGCATATGCTTCAGGATGGCTCTTCCTCGGGTGCGACACTCTTAAGACACTCGCCCGCCAGTGGCTGGTAGTGGCTTGACAGTGGTCGAGCCCTACAAAAGACCAAGTAACTTACAAATTAAATTATAATTGTTAGCCTATTTCAGTTCTCATGATGAAAATAAAATGAAATGAACTAAGCATATTTGATTTACGAACGTACCGTGTGATCGATGGCATGGCCTTGTATGACGCGATGAGTTCAAGGTTTCCGTATTAACATACGTACTAAAAATAAGTAAAACCATTGTAGATATCGATTTCTAGTATGGTATTATTAGGGTCTGCAAGTCTTTAATAAAGGCAATTCGAAAAGCTGAAACTAAATTTCATCTGGTAAATACTGTAAAAGGAAAATGCATAAATTCACTGCATATATATTTTGGAATTTTCATGTGAAGAAAAATAAATGAGCTACCGGAAAACCAATATTATAATTTAGTTTCTGAATTAAAACACATATATTTAACATATGCACATATTTTTTACCCGTGGGAGAGCCATGCTGTTGAACTAATTGGGCCGGGTCGTCTGAAGTGATACCATAAGCTCACAGAATATTCAGCGTGAAACGGTACTTGTTTCTTTCGCTGAGTGAGTGAGGAAATCGGAAACCCTTTAAAATGCCGCTTAAGTGGCGTAAAAAAGCTAGCAAAACAACCATAGCGCGGACGTGGCGCGGTTGTCCATGGGCGGCGGTGTTCTCTTAACATATAGGTGACCCACCTGCTCCATTGTTCGCCATACTATATAAAAAAGTATATACGGTTGAAAAACTTTTCCGTTCGTTCGTTAATATATAGTTTGTTTATTGTTGGCAGCAGGTTATTTCCACAGGTACACCTTCGCAATATCGCATGAGAAAAATCTTGATTCATCTCGACGTTAAATGAAGTGGTGGTACATAGCGGCGGTCATTACCTCTGTTTTTGCGATCGTGAATAATTTATTAATCAGCAATTTTTTGCTGCCGCTAAGAGAAAATAACCAAGAGGTGTATACAATTGAAGGCATTTAATTTTACAATTTAATTACATATTAAATTGTCAATTGAATTGTTTAAAAATGTTAACGCGGAAACTACTCTTTTTCAAAGGAAATTATCCTGCGAAAGATGAGTTTGCTCTTCTTAGGCTTGTTAATTTATTTTAGTGCTTTAGTTTTTCGAAAAAAAGTATTAATATTTACTATTAGATTTGTAGTAATTGGAACCATCACTACTTCGAGTCATTTTTTTTATTATTATAGTATTCAATTGCTCTGTTGAGGCTTTCAAAGGCTGTTTAGGATTTAAAACTTTAATTACAAACATGTGATTCCATCTACGCGTATGCGTGTACTAGGATTTTGAGTTGTATATCAAGCCGGTGACTAATTACGTGATTAACTTTGCAAAGCAATTTATTCTTTAGATTCAACATAACCTGTTTCTTAATCATTATTATATAATGTTCAAATATAATTCTTGTTTGCGGTCATATACCTACGTATTGTCTTTTTGCGTCTTAACATGAACAAACCAACCCGAATGAGCATGTATATAAAAAAATTTTTGTTTGTTTTTGTCTAATAAAAAATTTATACAGATTATCTTTTTTATCATGATTTTAAATAGTTTCATAAAAATACATTTAACTACGAAATATATCAGTATAGATTATAAAATAATAAAAGTATAAATATATTAAAAGATTATGATTTCGTTATAAATATGTATTTCAATGTTTGTTTTATTATTTGGTTTAATTTTATTTTTTCGGACTCTCTTATATTTGAATTAAATTTTGGGCTACGAGAAATGTGCGTATGTTCAATAACATATATATATTTTAGGATTCCCTTAAAATTTCGTGACAATATAAAGAAAGAGACTGGTGGTGCGTTCGCGTTGGATACTTTCTCTTGGCAAGGCATATACCTTATTTGAAGATAAATAAGGGGACGTTTGTTTATTTGAAGGTGCTTGCCAAACCTTCCCTTTGTAATTATGACGAACAAATTGTCTGACTATGTCTATAAACCTGAGGCACATGCATACTAAGTTTCGATATAGTTAGGCGATGTAGCCTAAGTACCTATACATAAAGTAGATAAAAATCAAATAAACATAAAAGAAAATTAAGTCTAGGTTATTTGAAATTTTTCATTACATATAGGTATGGCACTGTATTCTATAATTTGTGTTTTTTATGTTAAAATTAATATCATTTTAATGTTGTTTCAGGTAATTGAATTCTACTTCACGGTATTTTAATATCAAGGTATATTTTCAATTCTACGTAAAACAATTTTAAGATAAAAAAATCGTTGTCATTGTTCTGTGAGAAATAATAATGATTATAAACCTACCTGTAATTATGTATAGCTGTTTACAGCGAATTACCCAAGCGGGTTTATTTAGATCCGTTTCAGTTTGCTAATGCGTGCGTACGCTTTCCACATCCTGCGTGTTTTGTGACCGTTTTTATGACCCGCCGTATCGGCAATAACAATGGTACATTTTCTTCATGTGGAATGGTTAGTACTCATTATGACTTGGTAGTTGTCATCCTGAGTTGGACATGCCTATAAGACAACCCCATAAAATTCATTCATACTGTATCAAGGACGGTGGAAAGTTGTCAAGTCTTGATTGGTTGTGAGTCAACAAATCTACTTGTCTTTGGTTATGAGCGACAATTTAATAATGGCACTTGTTCATGATCATTTTTGTTATTCAATAAACACGTTTTGAGATGTTTATCTGTTTCTCGTTAAGATTCACGTAGATTGTTTTTAATAATTGAAAGGTCGCTTGGGGGACATCTTGGTGCTTAGTTTTGGTTGTTTTATATATTTTTAGACGTTATTTGGGTAATTTTTTTTAACAACCGTATTACATACAGTATACGGCTAGACGGAATATTTTAAACCATATTAACATATAATACGATTTTACTGAGGGTAGAACCTTGTTATGATTCTATTTAAGCTATTTAAGGGCGTTAAATCTGTGATGAAATAATGTTTGTTGTAAAATCGTCGCAGTTACCTGTAACCGTCCTGCAATATATAGCGGCTGTGTTGTAAATTATTTTTGAATTTTGGCCAACTGTCAGTAGTAACGAAAAGCTTCGAAGACCGGTTCTGTCATTCGCCACAAACCTGGTTTCAGCGTACCACTTAAAACGAGATTTGTACCTGTTTGCTCTTTTTAATTAAGCAAACATTCACTTTGACGCCAGTTGAAATCTTTACGAAAGAATGGAACATGTTCACAACGCGTTGTCTGAATAAAGTGGGTGTGCATTAATTAAGGAGAACTAAATCAGTGTCCGACTGGCTCTGTTTCATATAAAATGACAAAATTATATGTAATTTTGGTGTTTTGTATGATAATTGGTTAGCCAGCAGAGTGGCTAGTTATGCGCTTGCGTTATTTGATAATAAAATGAGATAACAAAAATATATCATATTTGACCTTTATTAAACGATTATGTGCGGCAGTTATATGAATGATATTTATATTTTATCAAGGTAGGCCGACTACCACGTAGCTTATATATACTGGCGAATACAAATGAAAATGACAATTTTATATTCTTATTTTTATGGTATAGTCTCCTATATGGTAAGGGAGCACCGCCGCACATGGGCAACCGCGTTACAGTCCGCACGATATCCTCACTCACTCCGCGAAACACAAAGTAGCGTTTCAATTACAACTGCTACTACAATTTCACGTTGTTCTGTGAGCCCGTGATATCACTTCGGACGAGCCGGCCCAATTAATTAGTTTATTACGTTAACATAGGCTTCAGCATGGCTCTCCCACTGGTGAAAATTCTTCTATTATTTTCTTACTAAAACGTTAAGTATATACACCGTGAACACCTAATCAAGATATACATAAGCAAATGTCAATCCCACTTACTAAACTACCATATAATACGAATGAAGGTTATATTTAATATACGCTGTATTAATTTGATAAGAGAAAGGAAGGAAAAGTTTAAGAATGCTATAATTATCTTAAGTTTAATTATTTTTTAATATTAACAACCGGTATATAAATGTTCGTTCTATTCTTAAACTTAAGTAAGATGTACAGATATGAATTATGAATACGATACGTTCTTCGAGGTATAGGTAGCATTAGTAAGACGTAATACCTTCTCATTTATTAGGCTATACATGCGTATATATGTACAAGCATATCTTTGTGTATTTAGTTTTGTGGTATTATAATTGTAACATTAGCACGTAAAGCATAAATTTTGTACATCTTTTTAATACGTTGAAGAGGAACGTATAATTTTAAACGGTTATAGTTTATATCTGGAGGTGCATACAGCTTTTTTTAGTTATAAAAATCGCTTCCAAAAGCCATTATTAATGTTTTTAATTAATTAGAATTTATATTACATTCTGTTACATATTTCTATAAATTGATTAAGAACATCTCGTCTTATGTCATTGACGATAAATAATAATATTGAATAACTATAAATATTCGAACAGATACGAATTATTAGCAACATCATTTTTTTATACTATCGGTGACAAACGAGCAGGAGGCTCACATAAGGCAAGCAGTCCTCCGCCCATGGATACCGCCAGGCCCTGTAGAGCCGCAGGTGCGTTGCCGGCTTGTAAGAAAAATGTACGCTCTTTTCTGGAAGGTCTCCAATCAGTCTATACTTAGGAGGAGGGGGTAGTTCTAAACCAATATTACTTGGGGACCTTCAAGAAAAGAGCGTACATTTTCCTTTAAGGCCGGCAACGCACCGGTGCCTCTGCAAGGGCTAGGGTGTCGATGGGCGGAGAACCGCTTTCACTAGGTGAGCCTCCTCCTCGTTTGCCACCAATAGTATAAAATAAAAAAGTCTGTTTTAAAATATGTTAGGTACATATTATAATAAATAGATACATAAGTATGTAAATTTAGCTTCGTGTCACCTAATTTTTCATTTCGATTCGATTCGCGAAATTTTTGTCCGACTTGCACTTTATACATTTTCCTCGAAAATACGCCTTGTTTTAAAATTTCGTGCTGAGCACCCTTCTGGCCGTTTCGCTTTCGAAACACATTGCTCAACCTTTATTTAAACAATAAACTGCTGGTCATTACGTAGGAGTGTTGTTTTGTTGATGGCCGCTTTGTTAACATTAATTGATTGTTTATATTATTCGTGTTGTTTTTCTTGTGATGAAGTTTTTACATTTCATCGGTGACAATGGGGTTTTGATTGGTACTTTTTTTTATAGTGGAGGAAAACCTCGGATTCGTTGTAACACCTTGAAACAAATACAAATCTAGTTTAGAATCTTTTGTTTTATAGTACGCCTATGCACACAATGAGTTAATGATTCGATATCTTCTGACAAGATATTAAGGTAGTCGTATCTTATAACGCATAATTTGATGCGATTTCGAGTTATATGAAATGACAATTTAAAATTCCTCAAATACTTTATTAATAATACTTTTTTAAATGCACATCAGCTAGAGAATAACAGATTGCTTATGTTATTGTTTTAAACACGTTTGAATCCATTAGGGTTAAATTTTTACTTTTTGTAAATATAAAGACAAAATAAGTAATTAATAGCTCTCAGTTTAATAATGTAATTAAAATATCGTCACTAGGTTGGTAATTTATATAATGAAAGTAATTTTCTTCTTCGTCGTCGATTGTCACCTTGGACTGACTATCCGCATTGAAGTTCTAAGCCCGCTTTCTCAATTTGCTCGGCTTGTATCCACATTCTTCTGGCTTTATGTCTTAATAGTACCAGTTTAATTTCGGAATTTCTCTCGTGAAAATAAAACGTAATATTTTGGATATTATTATGATTAACGTCTCCATTACATTTATCGCAATACGTAATATCCTTATCTAGATACAAAGGTAACAATATACAGAGAATTACATTATTTGTCCAACAAACGAGCCGAAAACAAGTTTTTATTACACTCTTATTTCTTACGAGATGAGACAGTTATGGGCACCTAGAACTATGTATTTACATTTAATAGTTATTAAGTTTGTGAAGATATTTAAACTGCAAAATACAAAATGTTCTTATGTATTGATAAACTTACACTTTAAAAGATTTTAATTCATTATTATGATTGAATATCGGCTAAAATTTATGCTAGAGTTAGGCAAGGTTTCGTCATCATTTTAATGAATTTTTTGGATATTTCGTAACATCAACTTATTAAAAGATAATAACAATATACTATGTAAGGAAAAATTTTGCTAATATGATAAATGCGTAAGTTTGTTTGAACGGATTTTAATGAAACTGCAATAATATTTATAGCTCATACATCAAGAGTAACACATTGAATTTAGTTTATTATGATATTGTGTAAATTGGGAAAAATTTTAGTAAAAAGTGTCACGTATGTTGAATTCGGTAACGGTAAGGACTACGTCTGCCGGGTTGTTAAATAAAATGTTCCATTATCATAACAATATCTTTTTTATTCACGTATCAATTGCCGTTGAACGAATGCAATTGACAAGGCGAATTATAATCGCAACGCAATTATGTAAACTGAACGTTACCTAATATACAGCTTGGAGTTTTTCTTTGTGCGCCTACAGTGCCTACAACGTTTGCAACAGATGTAAGCAATATCTACGTATAAGAGCGTTGCTTGTGAAATTAATGATGCATTTGGATAAATGATACCATGGTAGTAATATTAACTCAGACAATGGAGCCTGGTTGTTTTGCAATTTTATATACAATTTTTGCCAGCCTCGTAGATTAATGGTTTTAAATGTGTACCATGAAGCGAGAGGTATCGGGTTCGAATCCCCATCTGGAGAATTATAATTTATTCAGTCTCTGGAAGGGCTTGACAGTGCCCGAGCGAGTGTCTTAATACTGTCGCACCCGTAACAGAGCCATGCTGAAGCATAATAATATGCTGACACACTAATTGGGTCGGTTCATCCGAAGTGATACTACGGGCTCACAGAACACTCAACGTGAAACGGTACTTGTTTCAGAGTGAGTGAGAATATCGGAGAGGCTTAAAACTGCTGCATAACCGGCGTAAAAAGTCGGCAACGTAACCAATGCGCGGAGAGTGGCGCGGTATTTTATGGGTGGTGGTATTCTCTTACCATATAGGAGACCCACCTGCTCCGTAATCCGCTATAGCATTAAAAAATATAATAAAATTATAAATACTTAAATTGTATAAGTTACATTGTAGACGTAGATTACAATTTAATTGTAAATTTTATCTCGATATACCAATCACGCGGACTGAGATTGATTACATTTATTTGAATTATAAAATTGTCTACTTACCACTACAATAAAAAATATTGTTATTTTTTGAAATTTTGGAAATAGCTGGTATTATGTTTTTTTACTGATAAAATTGCTATTTTCCTTCGGTACCATCCTCTATATATCCTGTTGCTACAGTACAACATATTAAAACAGTTGTTTCAAGACAAATAAGAATATTGTAATTTGTCGACTGGCTATTGTTCAGTTGAATACGTCCATTAAGACCGCACGTGACTGTTGGCCTCACACGATTGCCTAAAAATTTATAAGATTTCACAGAAGCGCTTATAAACCGTGGTTTGTTTATATGTATTGTGTGAAGAGCATTCCAACGTCGTTGTTGCTTCGTGGTTTTTCATTATCATGCCGTGAGTTTTTAAAACTATCTTAATTGTTCTTCTTTATAGTTTAAATTTGTGGTCGCGATTCTGCCAAAATCACTCCCAGCTTTAACTAAAGTAGGAGCACTGATTCGACATTGTAATTTTAAATTACTTTCACTAAAGCCTTGTAATAGATAACTGTTATGCGGTTCAATGAAATGGCGAACTATTAAATGAAAACAATTGAGCATCAACGAATCATTGCACGCGGCGCGGGATAAGTTCACTGCTGTGCGTCACTGGCTGCCAATTGCAATCAAACTTGAAATGTATCTATTAATACTATAAAGTAAGCGAACGATTATCATACAATATTATGTTTTCTTTGCATCCAGACGAAACATCTCCAGAATATGGCCACATTCTTTGTTACAAGACAACAGTAAAGTCATACGATTTGTCCTTTATATTATGAATCGAGTTTGAAAGTAGGACGAACACGCTATAACCTTCTGTTAGTGTTGGTTTTAAATAACATAATTATACAATTTCTTCGCTTCACTGTGATTTTCTTTAAAAAATATATAGACGATAGATCAGATGAATTTTCAAGTATTGGCCCTATGTTTGGTAAAAAAATACTCTTTATTATCTTCTATCTCTATTTTTAATACCATACAAAACAAGATGCATTACATATAGCTAAATTATATTTTGTAGTTTTACACTTATATAACAAAGCTTTGTTTAGACAGAATGATGAATGTACGAAAGGCTAGATGTCTCTAGAGAAATTTGTAAACTCATCTTGTATAAAATATCACGAGTAATGGTGAGCACTGCCAAGCGGTAAGCTGACGTACGTAAAGTTTTATTTGCGCAAATAATAGGACAATTTCTCAATGGCTGTTTCATAATGTTGAAAGTAAAATTAAAATTATATCCTCGATATATATATTTCATTTATATATGATTAACTGGTTTATTAAATATCTTTATATTATATTTTCAGCGTTATCTCTCATACATATTTAAATATATTGAACTTTATATTTTCCGGCTCGTCCAAAGTTATACCAGGGGGTCACAACTCACAGAATACTCAGCGTGAAAGGATACTTGCTTTGTGTTTCGCAGTGTGAGTGAGGATATCGGAGGCCCTTAAGAGTGCCGCTTAAGCGGCGTAAAAAGTTGGCAACACAACCAATGCGCGGA
>DWCF01005709.1:0-13679 GCA_018230265.1 Delias oraia
GCTGAATTTTACATCAGAAAATATTTTTCATGATACAAAAAAAATTATTATTGACTTGTATGCAATTAGAGAACCGTTGCTATATTTTAATACCAAAGACTTGATGCATTTCTTGTCTTTTGAAAGTGTATTTGATATCTCATCTAAAACTTCTTGAGTATCTCTTTTTGTGATCTTGTGCTCCTTAGTACGGACTGCTTGCATAAGTTCCCACATAATTCCCAAGGCTAAACAAGACGCTAATACTCCGCCAAATATAGTTACAGGATTTATGCTGCCGATGAATCCAATGAATTCTCTTTGCTTCACAGCTAAAACGATTGACGTAATACAACATGCCGTAACAAGACCTACGAAAGGCATTGTAACTTTCTTCTTTTGCATCGTATACTTTACTTTCTGTAAAAATCTGTTTGTCTTTTTATTATCTTCAAGCAAGGAGTTTTCAGAGTCATCTGTTTTATATGATGGTGGAGGAGTTGTATGTGCCTTCATTAATTTTTCTAAAGTTTCTGATGTTTTTTGACTATTCCAAGGTTCGCTATATACTGTTTTTTGAGAAGGTGATCTGCTTAGAGTTGGATGTTGACTATCTATTTGATTATCACGACTCTTTTTTGGAGATTTTGTATTTGGATCTATGGATGCATAAATAGGTTCTATATTTGCACCATTCGATTCTTCTTGCCTTTCTTCATAAGAACTTGATTCGCTAGCCGAACTTGTTTGTAACGCTGTGTTTCTAGGTGCTGGTGTTGGTGAAGTTGCTGCACTATTTTCACTCACCGTTGTATGAGAAACCAGTGTGACGTTATCTTTATTTCCTGATCCAGGCATATTCGCTCCAAAATTAATTACAATGTTATGTTGATTACGCTATAGTTATTAAGATATAGTGAATACTAATTTAAGAATAAATATTAGTATAAGAACTGCTGATCAAAGATCCTTTCATTCAAAGGGCAATCTTTGTCAAAAAGTAGAGTGACTGTATTTTCGTGATCTTTCTGTATTTTTACCTGCGATATGTCGTGAAATTCCTTGTAATCTGATACTACAAGTGCTGGACGATTTTTCACATCATTGATATCAATTTGCACTATTGTATCATTTGAGATTAGCGCTCCATTCCAACGCCTTGGGTAGTAGCTATTAATGGAAGTCAGTGCAAGTAAATTTGAATTAAGTGGTAAGATTGGCCCACCGGCAGAGAAGTTATATGCAGTGCTACCTGTTGGGGTAGACAATATAATTCCATCTCCTCTGAATTTTTCTACTTTTAGCTTATCATTAATGGTAATATTCATCTCCACTATTTGATTTGCATTTCTAAAGACATACACTTCATTTACTGCGATGTAATGGTGTTTTTTGCCACTTATGTCTGTGGCTTCCATTTTTAGTAAAGTTAGCTGAGTAGGAACTGCATGTTCTATATGATCAATTAGATCTTTAAAACATTTATTCATTAAAAACCCGACATTACCGGTATTTATTCCATACACATGTATATCTTTATTTCCTATGACGTGGTTGTGTAGGGTGCGTAGCATAAAACCATCGCCACCAACAACTATCAGCAGATCAACTTCATGCTTACCTGCTTCTGCTATATTGATAAAATTGAGTTTCTGTAGTAGTTTAGATACTTCCTGAGACTTGGGTAGCGAAGAAGCAATATAGCCTACATTTTTATATTTATACATGTAAATAAAGAGGGGAGGAACTAAAAAAGACTCCCGTATTTATCATTAAACTTAGCTATTTTACTATCCTTCTCCCCTGAACCGCTTGTCAAACTTCCAGTCCATGCAGGATGAGTAAGAGGATCTCTATCAAGCTTTATTTTTTGACCTTCTTTTCCATAAGTGGAATAAGTTTCAAACTCTTGACCATCTGTCATAACTATAGTAACTTTGTGATAATCGATTTCTGCCATTGTTCTTACAAATTTCTTACCAGCTAAGATTTTAGTGAATCTGGTTCATTTGGTCAATCATTATTGTGAAATATTGACAAAAAATAAATAAAGTAGTATTCTCAATGAAGAATGAAAAATTTTTTATGATTTTTGCTTTTCCTGGTCAGGGCTCCCAATTTGTAGGAATGGGAAAGAGCTTATATGATGAATTTTCAGTTGCAAGGAACGTATTTGATGAAGTAGATGACAGATTGGGTAGAAAGCTGTCTCATTTGATTTTCAATGGCCCTATTGAGAAATTAACCATCACGGAAAACGCTCAGCCAGCTATAATGGCAGTGTCAATTGCAACGCTACGTGTTATGAAGCACGTATTTGGTGAATCTCTTTACAGCGTTCAGTATGTTTGTGGGCATTCAGTTGGCGAGTATACAGCGCTGTGTGCTGCAGGGGCATTGACGCTTGAGTCTGCAGTCAAATTGCTAAAAGTTCGTAGCGAAGCAATGCATGAAGCTTCACTAAAATGCAAAGGTGGAATGTTTGCTCTACTTGGAGCAGAAATAAGTGAAGTAGAAGGTATATTAAAATCAGCTCAAATTGATTGTGAAATTGCAAACGATAATGGTGGTGGGCAGGTAGTGGTGAGTGGTACTGCAGAGGCTCTTGAGGTCTTACCTGATTTATTCAAAAACTCAAGTGTCAAGAAAATGATAAAATTACAAGTTAGTGGGCCTTTTCACTCATCTTTTATGAAACCTGCTGATGAAAAACTTCTGGAATTTTTAAAAAGCATCAACATAACTCGCCCTTCGATTCCTTTTGTATCAAACGTTACAGTTAAGGAAGAAAGTGATCCAGAGATCATAAGAGCTTTGCTCGCTAAGCAAGTTGTAAGTAGAGTAAGATGGAGAGAGATGGTTTTATATATGACAAGCCATGGCACTAATAAGTTTGTTGAAGTTGGCCCTAACAAAGTTTTATCTAATCTAGTTAAAAGAATTGACCAATCTATCAGTGTGAAAAATATAGATAGTATTGGTGATATTAATAGCTTCTTTGATGAATCATTAGTACTAACAGCGAAAAATTTAAAAGTTGGGTTAAGTTAAAGCATATCTATTTAATATCATTCAAGTAGCTAACACTAGTTCCTTTATGATGGTGTCATCCCAGTGCTTGACACTGGGATCCAGATTGGGCATTAAGTTGGTAAACACTTTACAACGTTTTTTGTATAAAAGGACTGGATGCCAGTGTCAAGCACTGGGATGACACCGAATAGGCTACTTGAATAATACCGAAAGAGCTACTGGAACGACAAGGTGCTACTGAATGACACCTCTGGGCACTGCCATCATAAAGTTGCTACTTTTTAGATGAACAAAGATGGTCAGCGCGTGACTCTGGAATCCAGGAGTCAAGAAGAATGGGATCCCAGCACTGGGATGACACTGAAGGGGCTACTGAAATAACACCGGTACTACTTTGAGTGACACCCTTACGATGTTTCAAACTACAACAGCTGTGCATAGAGAGTAATGCGAAAAATTATACAATCAACGAACTACCTGTCATTTCATTTGGCTTTTTGAGCCCAAGTAGCTGTAAAATAGTGGGGGCAATATCAGATAATTTTCCATCTCTTAGTTTTAGATTGTTACAAGATATAATGAATGGAACTTTGTTTAGAGTGTGTGCTGTATGAGGTGTGTTATTTTCTTCATCGAACATACATTCTACATTGCCATGGTCTGCTGTAATAATGAGTGCGGTGTTACCAACTTCTTCAGCAGCACTTAGCACTTTTGCAAGGCAATCGTCTACAGCGAGTACTGCTTTCTCAGCTGTTTTTATATTACCTGTGTGTCCCACCATATCAGGATTAGCATAGTTTGCAACTATCAGCGCAAATTCTTGAGAATGAATTTTTTTTACAAGTTCTTCTGTGAGCTCAAAGGCTGACATTTTAGGCTGCAAATCATAAGTTTTAACTTTTGGTGAAGGAATTAGTATTCTTTCTTCACCAGAAAAAGGTTCTTCTCTTCCACAATTAAAAAAGAAAGTCACATGAGCATATTTCTCAGTTTCTGCAATGCGCAGTTGCCGTAATTTATTGTCTTCTATTATCTGTCCCAAAGTGTTGGCAAAAGATTCAGGAGGAAAGAGATAAGGGATTTTTAAGTCCGCTTTATATTGCATCATACTTAAAATTGAAGAGAATTTTGCCACTTCAGTATAGCCTGCTTTACCAAGACAAATACTTGCCAATTGTATCATTCGATCAGCACGAAAGTTAGCCAATAGCAATCCATCTTCTGGTTTTATACCTTGATAATCGCCTATTACTGCGGGCCTGATAAATTCATCGGTTATATTATTTTGATAATTTTCATCAATAAGCGATACTGCATCATCATAACGAGGCGCCTTTGCAAATGCGATGGCTTCATAAGCTTCAATTGTTCTTTCCCACCTACTATCACGGTCCATAGCATAATAACGTCCAGAGACAGTGGCAATTTTTATATCATTGTCTTTTATACTCTCTGTAAATTCTTGAATGCATCTTTTCCCTGAATTTGGAAATGTGTCTCTGCCATCTAAAAATGCGTGTATTACAACTTTAATTCCGCGCTGTGATATTTTGTTTGCTAAAGATGAAATGTGCTTTTGATGCGAATGAACACCGCCATCTGATATCAATCCCATTATATGGCATATGCCATTCTTACTTTTTAGATCATTAATAAAATTCTGTAGATTTGCATTATTTTCTATCGTTTCGATTTCTTGATTAATACGCTGAAGGCTTTGCATTACCACTCTACCACTGCCAATATTCATATGGCCAACTTCTGAATTGCCTATTTGACCATCTGGTAATCCAACATCAGTGCCACAGGCAGATAGACTGCATTTTGGATAATTAGAGCTAATATATTGCCAGCAAGGGAGATTTGCATTGCTAATAGCGTTGTATTTACTATTTTCTATTCCATTACCCCAGCCATCTAATATACATAAAACGACTGATTTAAAGTTCATATAAAAGTTATCATCGAGAACCTCCGATGATACCAAAAACAAACTCTTCTCACAACTTTTGTGTTAAAATAAGAGATATAAAAAACTGCTTGGAGGCAATGGTATATGAAGTTTTTCATAAAATATTTTATTAAAGTGATTGACAGTTGCTGAAGTGTTTACTAAAACACTTGCATAGCTTTAATAGTGAGGTCAAATGAGTTATAGCCAATATATAAAGGATAATACTTTAGCAACATCAGGCGCTATAATTAATGTTGATAGATTAGTAAACTTTTTAAAAAGCAATACAAAGATTACAAGACTTATTTTACGATGTTCAAAAATTAATTATGAGGTTATAAAAGAATTAGCTCAGCTTTCTCATCTTACTTCACTTGATCTAAGTTGCAGTTATGTTGGTACAGAAGGTGCAAAGATTTTAGCAAGCGGGAATCTTATAAATCTTACTTCGCTTGATTTAGGAGGAAACGAAATTGGTGATGAAGGTGTAGAGGCTTTAGCAAGTGGAAATCTTACAAGTCTTACTGAGCTTAAATTATATGATAATAAAATTGGCGATAGGGGGGCAAAAGCTTTAGCGAGTGGAAATCTTACAAATCTTACGTTGCTTAGTTTAGGATGGAATGAAATCAGTGAAAAAGGTGCAGAGGCTTTAGCGAGTGGGAATCTTATAAATCTTATTACACTTAAAGTATATGATAACAGCATTAATTACAGAGGTTCACAGACTTTGGCGAGTGGAAATTTGGTGCATCTTACTTCAATTATTTTTAATTATTGTTATATTGATAGCACGTTCCCTAAAAATGTCCTGCCTTCACTGCAAAGTAGGTGTAATAGAAGAAAAATAGGGGAAGAATCAGGTAGTAAGCTAAGTGAGGTACAGGCATCTTTGCATTTTGAAAGTAAAGGTTTTAAAGCTATATAACTCCACAGTTTTGTCTGTTTAAGAGACAGAGAAAAGTTAGTGAATTCTGGGCTAAAAATGAAATGTACAGATTGTATAAAACAATGCTCCCCGGGCCGGATTCGAACCAGCGACCAATTGGTTAACAGCCAACTGCTCTACCACTGAGCTACCGAGGAATAAACTGTTTTTAATTTATCATATTGAACGTAGATTGTAAATGATTTTTATGTAGACTTTAAACCTAGATATCATTCCAGAGCATGGAGCTGTAATCCAGTTCTTATTACCTGATATGCTCATTTGACAGTTAAGTCTTCTCTACCCTTATTTGCATAATACCTTGACGATTCCGTTCACGGTTAAAAGATACCGAGGTAGTAGGGTGTATTAGTTTTTGCAAGCTGTTATTTTGCTATGGATTGCTGTAATGGCATCATCTATTTTATTGTTATCACAGCCTGTTTGGGCAAGTTCGGCATTTCCACTGCAATCCCTTCTGGTTACAGTAGATACTAGCTCTTTTGCATTGATCTTATTAGTTAAATCTTTACTTACTTTGACAATCAAAACTGTTTTATCTTTTTCTGTTACCATGAAAGCTATTACAGTTTTCGGTTTTTGTTGCTGTAGAGCAAATTCCCTTATTATACTTCCTGGAACGTTATTGAAAGTGTGGCTTACGAAATTTATTCCATTTATTTCGGTACTTTTTACAGTTTCTACACTGATAAGCTTTTTATAAAGATTTTTTATTTTGACTTCAAATTCTTTGCGCTCCTGGCTTAAAATACTGAGTCGACTTATTATTTCATTTACTGGTGCTTTTACGCATTCTGCAACTTTTTTTAAGCTAATTTCGTTATTGCGTACATAATTAATTGCTTCTTGACCGGTTAAAGCTTCAATTCTTCTTACTCGAGATGCAACGGAACATTCTGCTGCTATCTTAAACAAACCAATTTCTCCGGTACGCTCCACGTGTGTACCACCACATAATTCTTTTGAATCTCCAATTTTTACAACCCTAACATTATCACCATATTTTTCACCAAATAAGGCCATCGCTCCTTCGTCTATTGCCTCATCCATACCTTGAACTTTTGTGGACGTAGAAAGATTTTCTCTGATTAGAGAGTTTACTATATCTTCTACTGAAGACAGCTGATCCTGAGTGACTGGCTTATTGTGACTAAAGTCAAATCTTAGTCTATTTGGTGCGACTAGAGAACCTTTTTGAGTAACGTGATCACCTAAGATTTTTCTGAGTGCAAAGTGTAGAAGATGTGTAGCTGAATGATTTCTTCTTAAGTCTTGTCTTCTTTTTTTGTTAATACTAGCTGTAACTGTGTTACCTTTACAAATTGAGCCGACGCACCTGTGCAAATACAAGTCATTAATCTTGTTGGTATTTTCGACTGTTACCATACTTCCATCAGACTGTATAAGATTTCCAATATCTCCCACTTGTCCACCTGACTCTCCATAAAAAGGTGTTTTATCAAGTATAATAGTTATCTTTTCTCCTTCTTTTGCAGAATCAATTACTTCATTTTTAGAGGAAATTATTGCGAGTACTGTTGCATCTTTTACTTCATCACGTTCATAACCAACAAATTCCGTTTTGCCAAACTGATCGATTAAATTAAACCATACTTGTTCAACAGACTTTTCACCAGATCCAGTCCAATTAGCACGTGCTCTTTCTTTTTGCTCTTTCATTGCATTATCAAAACCTTTTTGGTCAAAATTTATTTTTCTTTCTTTCAAAATATCAAGTGTGATATCCAAAGGAAATCCATAAGTGTCATATAGTTTGAATGCTGATTCTCCAGATAGAGTGTCACCTGATTTTAAATCTGCAGTGAATTTGTCCAAGAGATTAATGCCTTTCATTAAAGTGTCTTTAAAGTTTTCTTCCTCTGATTTTAACGTTGTTTCTATTAAGCTTTTAGCTCTGATTAGCTCTGGATAAGCATCTCCCATATAAGCCAAACTTGTGCCATCTATGAGTGCAGGAAAAACAAGGTTCAATAGAGAATCATTATATCCAAGTAGGTGGATATAACGTACTGCTCTCCTGATCAATCTGCGTAGTACATAATTTCTTCCTTCATTTCCAGGAAGCACTCCTTCTGCGATGAGAAATGCAGCTGCACGAAGGTGATCTGCGATAATCTTATGAGCTACTTTATTTTCCGTATTTCCACAGTACTCTTGCGATTTACTTACCAGAGCAGAAAATAAGTCAATATCATAGTTATCATGAACGTTCTGCATAACAGCTGCTATTCTTTCAAGGCCCATTCCGGTATCGATGCATTTTTTTGGTAATTTTTGTAAATTACCTTCTTCATCTTTATTAAATTCCATGAACACCAGGTTCCAAATTTCAACAATTCTGTCGTCTTCATGCAAATCCTGATTTGCATGATCGTAAAAGATTTCAGAACATGGGCCACATGGACCAGTATTGCCCATGCTCCAAAAGTTATCATCTGTTGTAATTCTTATGATTTTATCATCTGAAAAGCCACTTATCTTACGCCAAATTTCATATGCTTCATCATCAGTGTGGTAAACAGTTATGGATAGTCTGTTTTTATCAAGAGACAATTCTTCAGTAATAAATTTCCACGCAAATTCTATCGCAGTTTCTTTAAAGTAATCACCAAAGCCAAAATTTCCGAGCATTTCAAAAAATGTGTGATGCCGAGATGTATAGCCAACATTTTCAAGATCATTGTGTTTACCACCTGCTCTGAGACACTTTTGACTTGAGACGGCACGTTTCATTTCAGTTTTTTGCGTGCCGGTAAAGATGTTTTTGAACTGTACCATACCAGCATTTGTAAACATGAGTGTTGGATCGTTCTCTGGAATCAAAGGAGAAGAAGGAACTTGCTCATGATTATTATTTACAAAAAATTTTATAAATCTTTCTCTAATTTCGTTTAGCTTCATCGTTTTTACTGAGGTTATCTATGCATAATAAGTTGTAACAGAAGTAAAATCAATTTATCAATCTAAATATTAATATATACATTACTTAGTATAATAAAAGTAACTTTTACATAAAAATTTTAATAAAAAGATATAGGTTTAAATATTTTATCCACTAACATAGAGAAGTATTTATTAATTCAAATAATACTTTTATTAATTAATTTAAGGAGTGTGAAATGCCAAAAAAATTCCAAAACACTAAGAATAGCATGCGAAAGAGAGAAACAAAAAATAAGCAGGAGATGGATGGTCCAACAATTAGAATTGTATCTGACTTGGAAAGTATAAAACAAAACAGAAGGGTAGAATTTTTAATTAAAGGAGAGAATTTAACAGTAAAAGACCTCTCTATATCTTCTAGAGCAGCTGAGATAGGCTTGGTTACAGGAATAGTAAATTCAATAGACATTCCTCAAGCAATTCGTGAATCGACAATAGATAGAATTATTTTAGGTCTTAAGAGTGGAGAAATAGAAAAAGGTAAAGAATATAATTATAGAGAATTTAAGAAAATATATCTACAAAACCTTGTAGATGAATTGGGTAAGGATAGTTCAAAAAAGCTAAAAGAAAGAACTGATGAAAATAGCCAATTGAGAGGATCTACTACTGAAGAAATTGATTATCAGATGAAGGAAGGTGTAACTATCGAATCAGCTTCTTTAACAAAACAAGAATTCGATTTTGCATCAAGCAAAGTAACTACTAAAGAGATTAATGACGTAATAAATGAAATAGAAGAATCAAACGCTAGTTATGGAATGACACCTGAAGGTATAAGTAGTGTTTCCCGTTTTGATAGTAATTCACAAGAAGTATTAGATCATTCTATATTTAATAGCACAGATGTGGAAGGGCCTAAATTACCCGAAATAAATGGAGGACAGTATATAGGAATAGCAGGGATTGCTGGTGGTATATTGGGTGGAGTGCTAGCAGTAGCTTTTGCAGGATTAGGATACTTTGTATGGCATAGAAAAAATAGGGAAGGTAGCTACGATGTTGAAAAAGCTATGAAAAACCTTCCTGAACAAACTCAACTTGAGCATTCCGGATCTACATCAGAAATAGAATCTTTGCTCAGCAATGCTACATCGGTAGCACATCTATCTTCTCAGATTAGTGTTGAGTAAAATTCCAGAGTTTGATGGCACAACAGTGCCATCAACTTAGCGCTTACAGCACTTATATGCTCTGGAACCAAAGGAGAAGAAATTTTCCTGTCTTACACAAAATTTATAATTCTTTCTCTAATTTTATATCATTTTTACTAAGGTATAATAAATTGCAATGAGAAATTCAGATATTAATATATGTATTATTTAGTATAATAAAAATATAAAAATCTTAGTGAAAAGATGTGGACTTAAATAATTTATCTTTTATACATAAGGAAATATTGGTCAGCTTGGGGGTCATATATGTCAAGAAGATTTAAAAATACTGTAGGAAAAAAAAGATCAATCAATAAGGAAAAAAGGAATAGATGGATTAGTATTGAATCAGAATTGCGAGATGTAGAACAAAACAGAACAATATATTTTCTATTGGGAGGAGGTGATTTAAAACTTAAGTATGTATGTATGCTTGACGATACATCTTATCGTATTCTTGTTGCTGAAGGAGAAATAGTGCATGCAGAAAATCCAAAAGTGATGATTGATGATATTGTTTCTGATCTCAAGAGTGGAAAAATACGAAGTTATAAAAGATATAATGCCAAAGAGTTTTATGAAAAGTATCTCAAAGAGTTTTTGAGTAATGAGAATTTGCAAAAGCTGGAAGCTGTTGATATTGAAAGTACAACAACAGAACTACCAAACTTAAAACAAGTAATGGAAGAAATGAAAAAATCAAACGCTAGTAATGGAATTACAATTCAAAATATAGGAAATGTTAAAAATACGACAAATATTTTGGGTAATCCTATGATTCATGATAGGAACTTGAGAAGATTTAAATTATTGGAAACATCTCGATCAAATAAGGAAAATATGGGAGTGTTAACAGTAGATATGTTAGCAATGGGAGTAGTCTTGTTAGCAGCTATCGCAGCAGCTGTACCATTTAAATGTTGGTTTTATAATAGAAAAAATAAAAGCCATAGTAGTTCTAAGGAAGAAACTTCATCTAGTAATTTATTAAGTGCAATAACCTTAGAAAGTAGAGGTAATAGTATTATTTAGTCACAATATTGCAAAAATAGAATTTTTTTATTATTTTTTTACAGTTTCCTCATTTAATAATTTTTATGCTCTAATTATTATACTTAATTTATCATTACCTGTTGTGTAAACAGGATGAGAATTTTCAATAATCTACATCCTTTAGTAAGAAAAAATCAATACATTCACGATAAATTTACCTCATATCTGTGTTTTATATGTGGAATTTCGAATGGAAAATTATGCAGGCAAAGAAAGAAGAATAGTGAATATAGTTACTCAACATTGGAGTGATATAAAAGGATCAGATAGAGAATGGCCAGAAAGACATGAAATAGACACTGCAGAAATCATGGAGTCATGGCAGCATTGTTTTATCATTGAAGTTAAAGATCGAGGTTATATTTGTGAAAATGCAGGAGAAAAAGCTATTGAATTCTATGGTTTTGAAAAAAAGATGTACATCGATGATAAGTATGCAATTGATGCACCATTTTTGCGGTTATATAAAATAGATGCAGTTATTGATAAACTTGAGACTGTAATAGAGAGTAAATGCTCAATTAACGAAGAGGAAGAAAGTGAAAGTGTTAAAATAAGGCAAGTATTGCTACCAATTGGGAATGAAGAAGGTATAACACATATACTGGGTGTGATTACATTCAAGCTGCTTTAAAATACAATTTTAATTTGATTCTTTAATAAAATTATCTATACTCATACTTAATTACTAATAAAGAACTAAATAGTGGTGTTTGTAAATTTGTTTAGAATATGACGAAAATAAAATTAAAAACCAAATCTTCTGTCAAAAAGCGCTTTCACCTTACAGCTAAGGGTAAAGTCATCTCTACTCAGTCAGGTAAGAGACATGGCATGGTAAAGAGAAGTAAATCTAATATTCGTAATCAACGCGGTACAACGATTCTCAATAAATCTGACTCGCGTATAGTTAAACTTTATATGCCTTATGGTATTTAATAAAATGGAGGTAAGATAAAAATGGCTCGGATAAAGCGTGGAGTCGCTACTCATGCTCGTCATAAAAAGGTATTAAAATTAGCAAAGGGTTATAGAGGACGGGCAAAGAATTGTTATAGAATTGCATTACAAAGGGTTGAAAAAGCACTACAGTATGCTTATAGAGACAGAAGAAATCGCAAGCGTGATTTTCGTGGTTTGTGGATAATACGTATTAATGCAGCGGCAAGAGAACATGGACTTACTTATGGTAGGTTTATGTATGGTCTTAAACTTGTTGGAGTTGATTTGAATAGAAAAATTCTTGCTGAGATGGCTGTTAATCATAAGGATGATTTTGCTAAATTAATAGAAACTGTAAATATTAAGTTAGCAGAAAATTCCTAAAGCAAACACACCTGAAAACATGAGAATTATTTTCATGGGGTCACCGGGGTTTGCTGTTGGTGCGTTAAACTTACTATTGAAATTACAGAGTGAAATAGTAGCAGTATATACTAAAGCTCCAAAGCCTTCTGGACGTGGGCAGAGGTTAACAAAATCGCCAGTACACATCGTTGCTGAAAAAAGTGACATAGAGGTATGTACTCCTACCTCTTTAAAATCTTCGATAGAGCAAGAAAAGTTTGGAAATTTTAAGCCAGACGTTGCAGTTGTTGCTGCGTATGGATTGATACTTCCAAAAGAAATTTTAAATATTCCCAAATATGGTTGTATTAATATTCATCCATCATTGCTGCCTAGGTGGCGCGGTGCAGCTCCGATACAGCACACAATTTTAGCCGGAGATCAAGAAACCGGAGTTAGCATTATGCAGCTAGATGAAGGATTAGATTCTGGCCCTATTTTAAAACAGAAAAAATTTCTTATTGAAAAAAGCGATAATTATAAGACGTTGTATGATAAATTGTCTGAATTAGGTAGTGATTTACTGCTGAAAGTACTAAACGAAATTGAAAAGCAAGTTCCCTTAAAACAGAGCGATAACGATGCGTGCTATGCTGACAAAGTAAAAGACTATAAAATTTACGCAAGTGACGCCTGTGAAATTGCTTATAGAAAGGTTAAAGCATTTTATCCAAAAGCATTCATTAAGGTAGAGAATAAACGTATCAAGATACTTGATGCTGAATTTGAAGCCTTCACTTCAGGACAAGGTGAGATCATTAATGATAATATGCATATAAGTTTAAAAGGTGGTACTTTAATTCCTAAAGTTGTACAAATGGAAGGAAGAAATCCTTGCGATATTAAAGATTTTGTTCGTGGCTTAAAATCAAGTTTAACAAAAAAATTTATAGAATAGACTACTTTGAAGGGAGGGTGAGAAGAGCTAAAGCAACTTCTACAATTTGGTATTCCGCTGCTTGTTAGCGGAATCTACAACAAGATACCGCGTTTTGGTGTACGAACATTGCAATTTGCAGGTAATTTGAGTAGTAGATGGTGTCATTCCAGTGCTTGACAATGGAATCCAGTTTCTATTGTACAGCCACCTGGTGCGTTCATTTAAAGTGAAGTTTTCTGGATCCCAGTGTCTGGGCACTGGGATGACAGTGCGCCGTAGAAACACAGAAAGTGTTGAAGCTGTGCAGTAGATGAGGGAGGGCCCCTCGGAGCCGGTTTGCAAGAGCAGGCTTCAAACAGCCAT
>DWCF01005710.1:0-13674 GCA_018230265.1 Delias oraia
AAAATTTAATTCTGCATCAAATGACATGCAATCTGTTGTCAAAGATTCATTTCTCAAAGAGCTAGGGGCAGATATAACCATATGCTGTAGCACTAATTGGGCCGGCTCGTCTGAAATAAACGGGCTCACAGAACACTCAGTGTGAAATGGTACTTTTACTATGTTTCGCAGAGTAAGTGAGGATATCGGAGGCCCTTAAAAGAGCCGCTTATCGGTGTAAAAAGCCTGCAACAAAACCGATGCGCGAACTGTGCGCGGTTGTCCATGGGCGGCGGTGTTATCTTACCATATAGGAAGATATACCGGCTCCGTTGTCCGCTATAGAAAAAAATATTAGTTAATAATTATAATAAGATTTTTTTTTGTTTGTGGTGTACAATTAAAAATACCTTTTCCTTTTAACATAAATAACTTGAATACAAAAAGTTACCGGAACACTACTAACAGACAATATAGCTCTTAACAATCAAAAGTACTTATTATAATGAATTTTCTATTTTCAAATCATATAGGAGACAATATAAGTAAGTCCAGATATGATAGGAAAATACAGCTGCTTGTGGAAATCGCTGCCGCTATCCATGGTTTGCTTGTGTTGCTGTGATTTTCTACCTCGCACCTAGAAAAATACAGTTCAATTACTTAAACACTGGCAATCTTTTGTTAATTCTGTATTTCTAAAACAACAAATCTTTTAGTTTAATTAATAAGTCTTAGTCTTACTTTTTCTATTGGGGTAAAAAATATCAAAATTTAAATTTATTTTTCAAAAAGAAGCTTAATTTTATATCAAAAAAGATTACAATTTAGGTCAATTTAATTGCAAATATTTTGCTAAATTAGATTCAATATTATATTTAAATAACAAATATATATGCATATTTTGATTCAAGTTAATGAATTAAGCGAAAGAAGTTTCACCTAACTTCTAAATATTTATACTAGATCATCGGCTTTGCCTTCTTTCTGAAGATTAAAATATTGTCATATATCCTCAAACTAAAAAAATTCAATTACGCAAAACCCTCTCTAAGCTGAGACAAAACATATTAGGCTTTTTGTTTGAAGAAAATATTGCTTTGAATTCCAAATACTGGACTTTACTTCGACCGTGGTAAAAAAGTAAGTTATATAATTCGCTCGTAATTTACTTACAAAAGATGAAAGAAGCAAAAAAATACGCGGGCAAGCAATTACGCACTCTATATTATTGGAATAAGTCATATATTTGGCGTATCTAAATGAAGCAGTCCACTGGGTTTAGCTTGAAAATAGCGCGGTACATTTTGGGGTCATTTTTTATAAAGCATTCATAGGATTCTTTGTAGATGTAGCCAGATACGTACATTTGGAACGTCAAAGACAGTTCAGAGCCTCTGGGTGAAATGAATGCTACGAGGTTACTTTGTAAATATGCATGCCTCTACGAGAAACAAACTTAACTTTCGAAGCAGTTCATAGTAGCTCGTAGCAGTTTTTAATTAGTTTGATCTGATTTTGTCTTACATCCGATTTTTAGTAATTCGAAGTTTTAACTAGCTTACACCTTTTACGTCCTAAATATTGATCTAAATTTTTACTGTTTGAAATATCTATTTAAGTATATTTTAATAAAATTAAGTAAAAACTGTTAAAAAACGATTTTTTTATAGCATAGCACACAAAGAACATGTAAGTCTCCTATATGATAAGAGAACATCGCTACCTATGGACAACCGCACCACAGTCCAAGCATTAGTTATGTTGCCGGCTTTTTACGCTACACAAGCGGCGTTTTTAGGGACTCCGATATCCTCATTCACTCAGAAAAACACAGTAAAAGTACCGTTTCACGTTGAGTATTCTGTGAACCCGGGGTATCACTTCGGATGAGCTGGCCCAATTAGTGTGGTAGTTCAGCATGGTTCTCCAACGGGAAAGAATTTTTAAACACTTCCGACACTTGTCACGGAAATAAAAATTTCAATTTCTTTTCTATTCTTTTGCCCGTTTTATTTGAATCTGGGATATAGATCTCTCAGTATCAAGTTAATTTCTTGATATAAACCTTTAAAATCCCCAACATTTCGAGTACTTTCACAAAAAAATATGACCTCACCTTAAAGGATTTTCCTCCACTGAGATTTCTTTTATTCATACTAAATCCTTCTTTTTCTGACCAAATTGGATTATATTCCACGGTATGGTTAAATACTGAATGGGCTATCGACGTTTTGCCGCCTCGGGTTCCTTTTATTAATGTTCGCATATTTTTCGGTCTCGGCTCGCTAAAAATACAATATTATTTGTATCGGCTTCTAAGTTTTTTTATTGCATACAAAAAAAATTATTTATCAACACTATTTATATTAGTTAACTAAGACATTTAAACTAATATTTTTAATGGAAACGGTAGCAAATGAGCAGAAAGGTTACCTAGAATGGGTTCACCGTACATGAACACCTCTAATCTATAACCCGTGAAAGGCCGTGGGTGCGTAACCGGCCTTTAAGGAATTAGTAAGGTCTTTTTTAAAATTCAGTTTGATTAAAGATAACTCATTCTTGAATTTTATCTATAATTTTATTTCTGTTGCTTCTTACATTATATTAGAATTTATTAAATCTGAGTTTTCGAATAAAATATCTTCTAATTGTAGAAGTAACATAATTGGTTTTAAATTTGAAATGTCAACGTCAAGTTTTATTACATTAATTAAAATAGGTCTGATAAAGTTTTACCAAAAAATATCTGTAAACAAAAATATATTTTAGAGCCATGTTAAAATGATTATTTTACACTTTTTTGAACACTAAAAATTGATGCAGTTTTAATCCTAGACTTTTTGTATGGATCGTTTGATGTATACATTTTTTAGCCCGATGTGGTTCGAAATGGAATCTATAGTAATCTACTAAGTTAACGCAACTGAATATTTATTTGGTCTCAAAAGCGGGATTAAATTCACAATTAGATATAAAATAATTGTACTGTAAGACTAAAGGTAACAATGGGAACTAGTGTTTCCTGAAAGCTACAATGTAGGCCAAGTACAAATAATACAATCTTGAGAAGATCAGATATTCACAACATGAATTAAATACAAACTTAAAAAAGTATTATAATATGAATATTGTATATCTAAATAAATAATTAGTTTTAGGATAATTTAGAAGACAAACAACCAGGGCTTATTTAGGATAAGTTGTCTTTCGCCGATTGACACCTCAAGATATTGCTGGCTTATAAGGGATACGCTCTTTTCTTGAAGGTCTAGTGGTGCGTGATATAAAATGTTTAAAAAAACGCTCAATTTAGAAATGGATATATAGAGAACATACGGTTGAAGCTTTGTAATCTGCCTCGATGTACAATGACGTAATTCAGCTGCATGTATTAATCCAAACAGCTCCACAAAATGTTATCCATGACAAATGCTGTAGAAGATGCTGAGAGAACCATCTCTTGTTTGCGTTATGCAAAGATCAATCCAAATATTGACGTTATATGGGAAACGTCAGCCGTTGACATTTAAATGAATAATTTATACTCATATTTCTTTAAACTGACTACACTGCAATTTTATTATTTAAGTAACGAATGTATGAATTAAATGATGTACAGATTATTGCAAGAACAATTAAGTACTCGATAACCGAAAAACCATAATCACGTGCTATGAATAATACATTACTCAATTTGTATCGTCATACAATGAATATTAATGTTCACGGAAAAGCAACCTGGGTATATTAGCTAATTTTATTATCGCTAATGCTCTTTTCATAGGAAATGTGTCAATTTTCAGGTGTATATAGTATAGAAGATTGATTTATTTTATTAAATAGCAGGCAACGGAGGTAGTGGGTCTTGTTTATGGTAAGAGATTATCGCCGCCAATGGACAATCACGCCACAATTTACGCTAAGGTTGTGTTTCGAGCGGTTCACGACTCTTCTCTCGAGTTTTTTCGACTCTCACTCGAGTGGTATAAATTTAAAAACTTAAAATATCCTCTATTCAGTCAGTCTTATAAATACTTCAGCTTATACTTTAGCATGGATCTTGACGGCTAAGACAGACAGTATGTGACACACGCCCGGCCATTGTCAAGCCTACCCTCTAAGCAAATGTTTACTGAAAAAAAGCTTACTTAGTACATCTTTAATACTCTAGATACTGTAATAGAAATAGTGCTTTTATCATTTTTTATTTTATTAGAATTTTTGTATTTTACCTTCTAACTTCCATAGGTAATTAATTATTATGTAAAAGAATTATGATAAAATCCTTGTTATTTGCACTTGACCAAGTGTGGTGTTTAACGAAGTATTTTTTACACGTTCACAATTTGTTATGTATAGTCTACTTTACCTTTCCAAGCATAATAAGTAACTATAAAGCCACATCTGGCAAGTGTCAGAAAAATAAATAATACTAAGTTACCTAAATTATCTCTTCAAATTGTTCTCTTGTTAAGTGCCATGTTACATCTGTCATGTTTATATATAATTCCCTACAAATTTTATCTCGAAAACATTCCGAGATCATCCAATCTGGGTTCGCAAATCTACGTTGAATCGAATTATCTTTTAAAAGCCATTTTTCAGAAGACATAAAAGAAAGATTTTTGATTGTTATTTGAAATGTACATTAAAAAAAAACGTTTGTACATTAGGAATATCAATTTTTTCACATTTTTCAAGAAGCAACCATGAAATTTTAAGAAATAGTAAGTTTCTATAGAATCCTTAGTTGTATGTTATTAAAAAGACTTGTATTAGGCTTATTAGATTTATTTTAATAGTACCTATAGTATATATAAAAATAATATAGAAGCAGTGCGGTGAGAAAGATCACCACACATTTAGTGAAACTTCGTGAAACAATATTTGTAATAAGTACAACAAGTTAATACAATTATTATTTCACACAGCTATTATTTGAGATAATGGTATCACTTAAAACTAAGCCGGTCATTGTGAAGCTGTTTAAGAGACACAAAAAGATTTTATATTTCTATAAAAAATGTCCGACCTAAAAGAACCAGACCGTTGGTTTGACTAAAACTTGAAATAAGACTTGGCCACGAAGCATATAAAAAACAAGTAGCACCTACGCGTTCACAAGTTTCTAATATTCATCAAAGAAAGTATGATATCTTGTTGGCACATAAAAGTTACCAATTACGTAATTCAGCTCAAAGCGGAGTTTCCAACGGTTATTTGGGTCCATAAAAAGAAATTTATTCACAAAGACGACCGCAGCAGTGAGTGGAAATTGTCAAAAACAACAAATGATCGATTCGTTATCTAAAACCACAAAATGTAGCCGAGGCACGTTTAAACACGATATCCGCAAAAATTGGCAAGCTCTAAAAATTGCGCTCTTTATATATGTGATACGAATGCTCGAACTTATTTTACGTACCATTTCACCACAGATAGAAATTAAAAGTGCACTAGATGTAAAAAAAGGAGACGTATAACACGTTTTTACACGAGGGTCATGCTGAGCATATGATAAGGCACTAATTAGTCCGGCTTGTCCGAAGTAATACCTTAATTCGTTAAGTGAGTGAAGATATCAAGGCACTTGAAACTATACTGTTCAGGCAGCGTAAAAAACCGGCAACACAACCTGCATAAGCATGGTTTATGGCGCGTTTGTGACCTCTTACCATAAAGGAGATCTCCAGCGGGCAGGGCATTACTAGCTTTACACTTTTATTTATTAATTTTCAACTAGGTACTTTTGATGAAATAAGATTGAGTAATCGCATTAATTAAATTTGTTTTCATCTAAAGCACACTTTTTTTTTAACATTGAAGCGATATATTATTTTCAAAAACAAATGTCACGTCATTACATATTTTAGTTCTTAATAAAATTGTTTTAACTTCAATGTTTTTATAATTAATTTTTTTGTTGCGATAGTAATACACAAATTTTTACAAAATATTAAAAAACCCCCAATCATTATTAGTTTATAAATATATTTTTTAATTGAAAAATCTATAATCATTACGAGTTTATAAATAAAAATGTTTTTATTATCTCAATAAAAAGAACCCGACACGAATTATTCCATTCCTAATAAAGTCATAGTTTGGCATCGTTTGATGTTTTCTGTGCCATAAAGATTTACTCATAACTTATGATAGAACATTCATTCGAATAGTAATAATATTCTATGCGTTTTTTTATTCAAATATTTAAGATTCTTAAACATACTAATTTTTAGATGTAATTTTACTTTTCTCTTTAAATACATACCGGACAACCAAGCTGGACCTCGCGCCTTTATGTTGCCGCCCGCTAAAGCGGCAAGCTAATCTTAATGGGCGTCCGATATCTTCACTCTCTCATAGAAATACAGCTAATTCTACAAGCTGGTATTCTGTGAGTACCAATTATTACGTCGGTATATGCTTTAGCTCTCACGAGGAAAACTATAAATTGCATTTCATTTCTAAGTTTATGTATAATTATAATTAATTTGAAATATTTAATGCTATGTTAGTATTGAATAAACATAATTTATAATGATAGGTTTGGAATAATCAAACCACTAGGTTTTAATGGGCTCTATTTCAAACTAATGTTTAGACTCGTTATTATGTCAGTCGTCAATATAAATATTTCCAATTGGGAATAATTTAATAACTTACAGGCGCTTTAATAAAATCACAATGTGTTTTGATTGGAATTAAATATTGTTGGCGATTTATTCACAATGAAATTTACTGAAATTTTATTATAAGTAATCTGCTACTAAAGGACATCTTAAACTTCATTTAACTAAATGTAACTACACACAACTTCATTTAATTTTAAACTTCGCCCATGAGCACTACTCATTGGAGAGCCACGAGTGTGTTAACTTAATATTCATGACATAAAATATAATCCGGCAATTAATATCGCAAACATACAAACGGCATAATATCCTTTTTCACCGTCGGGCAAAAAGCTGTTGAGTAAAATGACGATCCCAATTCGGGCTGTACAATAAATCTTTGAACAGATAAGATTCGAAATTGTATCAATGGGGATTGGGGAACGGGAGAGAAGCGTTTACGTAAATGAGAATTTATCGTTTAAATTTGATTTAAATTTTAAATATTGTATTTAAACGATGCATAGTTTGAGTATTAATTTAGAAGTTTCTTATACCTAAATAGTTGTTGAAGTAAATAAATTAGTATTTATCATTCTGAATTTGGCTGCGGTTAGCACTGTCAATGTCTATGAACGAAATCATATTGTTTTGAATTCATAGTTATGTTAGAAGGAAATGACAATAAAAAACTCTCGCAATGTTAAATAGAATTTTATTTTAGTTTCTTTATTTTTAGCGAAACAAATTGATGTTTATTTTTGAACTTAATTTTAAATAATTCTATACAACGAACATCAAAATTTAATTAATATATAAATAAAAAAATCAAATTAGCTCATATATTACTTAATTAAGTATCAAAAAAAATTGAATGGAAACAGTTTTATGAAATTTAGTACGGCGGTAGACAACATTTTGGATAAAAGATATTATCTGACTTTAAAAATGTAGAGTAATGTATCCAAATTATTATAATTGTACCTAGTAGATGTATACCTGTTTTAATAATATTCGTATAGCCAATTATTGCAGAATTTCTTAACAAAGACTTAAGAATAGAAACATTTAACTTAATTTTGTTTAAAACAAGGATATTGGAATATATTATACTACAATTAGCATATTTAAAGTAGCATAATTGAAGGATAAAGAAATATTGCATCAAGCTTCGATAAAAATTGATAAAATAATGTTGATGTCTCCTGTGTGAATAGAACTTCTTTAAAATATAACGAAGAAAGGAGGAGCTGGGTCTTGTATATGGTAACAGAACACCGCCGCCCATGGACAACTGCGCCACAATCCGCGCATTAGTTGTGTTGCCGGCTTTTTACGCCAATTAAGCGGCATTTTCAAGGGCTTCCGATGACCTCACTCACTCATCGAAACACAGTAGAAGCACCGTTTCAAGTATAACTACCATTTCACGTTGAGTATTTAGTGAGCTCGTGCTATGACTTCGGACGAGCCGCCCCAATTAGTGCATCAAGATTTGCTTCACCATGGCTCTCCCAAGGGTGTTAAAAATTAATATCTTCTAACAGTTTTTATTTTTATGAAATTTTGTATATAATGTCATATAAAATAATATGAGATATAATAAATTCAATTTGTGTCAATGTACTTTTTATAACCCTAAATATTAAGGGTGATTTTTAAACATTAAATTTTAGTTTTTTCATGTTTGTTTTTATGTTTTGTTTATGATTTAAAGTTTAAAAATATGTGAATTATTCCGATTTTTTTAATTTTCTAGCTCAATTTTTTAACAGGAATATTGGCGTTTTAATAATTGATATGAAAACATTGTTTATCCGAGGTAAGATCGTCTTAATTTTATTTCCAAGATGTTAATTTATATTTACTTTATAAGGTAGGCAATAATGATTCAGTTACTGAATAGTTCTAAGAGATAATACGCCACTTATCGTATAGGACTTAACAATACTCTAAAGGCTCTTCTTCTCAATGCATAATGTAAAATGTTCATTATGTATGTGCAAAAGTTATTAATACTACAAAACAAGAACAGATATACATTTTTGTGTCTGTTTTATGGGTAACTGGATCTTTATTTATTTGTATAGCAGGTAGTAAAGTAGGCAGATCTGCTCTCTATGATCCCTATAATAAGAAATTACTGTTGCCTATGGACCATATCTGCGCTTCGGTTTTGTTACAAGCTTCTAAAACTATTTGAGCCGAATAATTTCACGGCCCTCAAATATGCATTTCCCAAAGTTTCACGCTGGTAGTCTGTGAGCCTGTGGTATCACTTGAAACGAGCTGAACTAATTAATGCAACAGTATTTGTGTTTTATTGAATTTTCGTATTAGTTCGTCATAATTTAACATCTCTTAAAATGTCTATAAGTCTAACTGACGCATATAGATCGGATATTTTCATTTCGAATCGCGGAGAAACAAGAGTTATTTCGTTTGGTCATAAAAAGCTGACAATATTAGTTCTTTTAGTATTTAATTTCGTAATTATTTTATCTGTATATTTATTTATCCGTAATTGGTCAAAAATATTAGAAAATGATGAAAAATAGAATAAAATGATAAACTAGTAATTGTACTCTCCAAATGACAAATTCTTTGATATGTTAAATTCTTTAAACACCCCTAATGAAACATAAAGTTTGACCCTTTCTCTGCTCAATCTCTCTCAAGTTTCGGAAGCCCTTCGCTAACTCGAACCTCACAGGAAACAAGTACATCTGATAAACTTCCAACAGTCTGATTTCTTGCCAGTTATCCCATTTCGCAATAACGACGTATCGAGCACATTAACGGAACTGTTTCGAAACTTTTCGACCGATGTTAACGGACAATTCGGTGCTCAAATATATTAGGGTGCTAAAGACAACTTCCACACTTGGATTGTTAATGTTTGCTTAAAGGGTTAATGGATAATATGGATTTATAAATTAAATATTGAGATAATTTAAGGCTTAACGGTCATGTAAGGTATCGTAACAATGTTTTATTTAAATTATAAGGCTAACGAGAAGGTAGCACGCCTAGTTTAAGTGATCTTTCACTCATTTATAATATAATATTATCCTTTATATTTTCATTCCGACATTCATAGACAATCCATACCTCAGCAGAGAGATAAGAACGGTTTCTTTTGTAGAATCCCAAATTGTTTTAGTTGGAAGTATCTCTGCAGTCAGCTGATTCCAAAGAATAGTGGTGCGTGGCCTTAAATAAGGAAAGAGCTTGACAGTGGCCAGGCGAGTATCTTAATCCCATTTTACCCATGAGAGAGCTATTCTGATCCACTAATAGCGCGAAGTTGTGCTTGAACTATTTCAGTGAGTAAGTGAAGTTACCGGCAACCTACCGTTGCGTTGCGGATATCCTTAGCTGATCTCTTACGTATCTATTAAAATATGCAGTAGATTCGATGCTATAAGGAATCCATGTGAATGCAGTGAGTACTCCTATGTGTATGCCAGAATGATAAAAGTAGCAGACAGAGGTGTACGCGACGTGTAGACGATTATAATGATTTAGAAGAATTCGTTGCTAGTATAACCTATTATTTTCATATGTTCATCATAAATGCTCGCTATAGCGAAATAATTTATTGAAGGTGGTTGAAGTAAAAGGTTCTGTTGACTACAAACACATACTCGTAAACACAAAAGCAGTAAATAAAAGTTGTCCCAACATAAAACCATTTATTTAGCAGGTACGTCAAGTTTTTGGAGCAGGTAAGTCTCCGATATGGTAAGAGAAAACCACTGCCCATGAACAATTGCGCCATATTCGCGCATTGGTTTTGTTGCTGACTTTTTACTCCTCTTAAGATGCACTTGAACCTCTAGTTTCACGCTGAATATTCTGTGAGCCCATGGTATCACTTTGAACGAGCCGGCCAAATTAGTGCTGCAGCGTATGCTACAGCATGGCTCTTCAATGGGTGAATTTTTTTATGGTATTGCTAAGTTACTGTGAAAACAATAATGGTAGTTTTACAGATTTAAGCAGTAATAATCACCACAAATCCATATTTCACGTAATAACTCGAGTTATAAATATCATAAGCGCTCTTCATTCCGTGATAATGAACGCTAAACACGCTAGAGATAAATACCTGTTAATTGAAATGAATAGGAACTGGTGATTGTACACGGATTTGTCTTAAAATACATTTGTCGAATTACATGTTTTAATAAACATTTATATCATTGATTTTTAATTTATTTATTCTATAGCGGACAATGAAGCAAGTAGATCTCCTATATGGTAAGAGAACATAACCGTCCATTTACAACCACGTCGCAGTCCGCGTTTTGGTTGTTTTGCCGGATTTTTACGAGCTTCTTATTTTAAATGCCTCCGATATCGTCACTCAATCAGCGATACACTGTAGAAATACCATTTCACGCTGAGTATTCTGTGAACCAAACCAAATCAAATGAAAAGGAAACTACTAAATCTTTTTACCTGCAAATAAACCCACTAACATTAGACGGTTATATAAATTTTCACTTGCATACAAACCAACTCAAAAAACATTGAAAATGATTTTGAATAAATGCTAAAATTGCTATGATATTGAAAAATTCGTTTTAAATATGATTATTTGTTAAATTTTAATATAATATACGTGCATTATGTATTATTTAGGTAATTGGTTCGACTTAAGTTATTATTATACTTTTACTTTAAGAATAGAATTTATAGCTATAAAAGCTATATTACGCCCATTTGGCACACTTACGTCTAACTTCAGCATGAAGACGTGTTTTATTTCGCTCTTTAAAGGCAAACTTTAGTGGTAAAAGTTTCGCGGTTAAATATACAATGTATAGCGTTTTAAGTGCAACTGCTATATTCTATTGCAGATGAAAATGTTTAAAATTCTAACATAAGTTCTTGGATATAATTTAATCATATTAAATCAGATTATCTACATGACATATATACTTGATTTAATATTTCTCCAGCTCTGCATTAAAAAAATCACTGTAAATACCAAATTTAAATTATTTATGCATAGAATTTCTTGTGACTTCTCTACTAATAAAACACGGTTTTGCGAAGTGACTGTAATTATTTTGTATTTGACTTTCAATAAGCTGATTTTTTTTTTGATTTTGACTTCGCTGAATATCATGTTGAATTTCAGTCAAATTTCGTATTAGTTTTTCATTAAAACGACCCTTCGACGATGTTAAAAAAATTTGTGCCAATAACCAAAATTTCAAATCAACTGTGGCTGTCTAATGCAGGCACCATATACCGTTGAAACGTAGGCTTTTCAGCACACGTAATGCTAAAAGCCTGTGTCAAATCGAGTCACATGTGTCACTGACGGATTTTTCCACTTCAAAATTTTCAACGTTTGCATAATCTCAATTTGAATGAAAGAGTAACAATTTGTTTTGATATTTCGTATTTTTATGCAAGGCGGCATATTTGTTTGGTAAAAACAAGAAATATATTTTAAAATTTTGAAATTTCATCATGTCTCGTTGAATTCTAAAATTTTATAAAATACAGCATTTTTATTTCATAACGATGAATATAATATGATATGTTTTAATATTAAATATTAGTAAAAACACTTGCACAACCTTTGGTGGCGTTCGTTTCATGAATAATTCCTTTCTTTTCCGCACTTTCATACCGCTATGCGACACCACACAATACAAACAAAAAAATAAATCTAATCCTTAACATTTCCTACCTAAAGAAAATAAAAGTTTCCTATCAAGATCTAAGCAAAGTCGCTGGTTTCCGCTAGTAGAAAATAAATCTGGCCTCTGTCAAGTGGGAGCGCCGGAGGGTTGAAAGGCCTTTCACCAGATAAAGAACGCGTTATACGCAAACATAAAAGCATTGTACGGTGGGCCAAAGCAGATAAATGCTCCAAGCCAAAAAGAACTCTATAACAATATGGAATAGTTTAGAATCAAACAAATATTTCGTAATTTAACTGAAGTCTCTGATACGAGGTGTTGTATTGAAATTTACAGAAGAATTTTCGAGTTATGTTTTTATGTTCGAATACGCCTTAATGTTGCAAAAGTGTGAGTAAATAGTTTAATGAAATATAATACAATTTAAAAGATTGTTCATTTTACAAAAAACCAGAACAAAAGTACAAAATTAAAGTATTTTAACATTGATGTTCGACAGAAGCTAGCAACGGAATACGGACTATTGTGAAAAAAGTTCAGTTAAAGTTATTTGTCCACGAAATCCGATTTGCAGTGAAATACAACATAAATTAAAAAATTCAAGGTTTATTTATAGTTAATTTATTGCTTGAGTCATGTTAATAATATCGTTTGACCACCCTTTTTTACGCCTCATAGCTACCAATTACTTCCGACCTGTTAGCTAGCAGTTCCACCCATCCAACAATCTTGTTAAACTTTATAATGATCTAAACGACAGCTGTGGTGTTCACAATTTTTAATGAAAGGTAAAAAATACCCATACAATGTATGCCCATATTGTATACATAAGATTTCGAATTTAATATTTCAAACGCATCATACGAAGAAGTATGCCAACAACATACAGAAACAGTAAGTAAAGTAAATTGTACAACAATCTATTGAAATATTAAGGCATTAAGAACAATGGCTTTGCTTTCGGGTGTCCCCGACAACCACGGTTAAATCTTTAATATTTTGTATCTGTAATACATATTTTCAATAAGATTACTTAAGCATCTCTTGAGATATTACATATAACATTCCAATATAATTATTATATATTTCCAAATAAGCTAAGTAATCATGGTCTATATTTAATCACTAGTATTATTTATGGTAAAGCGGACAAATAAAGTGGGTCTTTTATAAGGTAATATAATACCGCCGCTCATGGACAGTCACGCCATAATCCTCGCTTTATTTTTGTTGCTGGCTTTACTCCTCTTTCACTCAGCGTATTACACTACAAGTACCGTTTCACGTGTTAGAGTGGATACCGCGGACCGGCAAACCCAGCGTAGGACGTCCACCCACAAGGTGGACAGACGACCTTATAAAGGTCGCCGGAAGACGCTGGATGCAGGTCGCTTCCGACAGGTATTCATGGA
>DWCF01005711.1:0-13672 GCA_018230265.1 Delias oraia
AAAAAAATATTTTTCTAAGTAACAATTATGTAAAAAGCGTTATAAATATTAAACGTTAGACTAATGTAGCGTTAATTAATAAATTAATTTTTAATTTGTAAATATGATATTAAGTCTCTCTAAAGACCGTTTGCATTTATTTAAGTCTATTTGTATAAACTCAAATGTCATGTTTATCTACATACATTCATTTAAATTTAGCTCAAATTATATATTAAAAGTATATATGTCGTGTCATTATTTTTTTAATATAAACCTTTTATTGTCAAACAAATAATATAATCATATAATAGAGATTGTGTATTTTGCAATAAAGTTTTTCTGTTAACTAAAAACTGACAATTTTAATTTCTCTTGTTAATAGACATGAGTGTTTTAATTTAAATTTTTCAAAATGTAAAGTGCTAACTATATTAAAAGATTTTATTTAACATTTTTTTAATTAGCTTTGTCTATTCTTAATTTAAAATAAGCATTTTAAAAGGCTTGTATAAAATTTTTGATTCTTAAAGCTATGAAGAATTTGTCCATTATGCTAATATTATAATTCAAGATTACAATTTAGCTTTTATTTATATAAAACTATTTAAATTTAAAGCTTGTTTTACATACTAAAAAAAACATTTATTTTGTATTAAAAATTTTAGTTTTTATTTTTTTTGTCTTGAATAAGTTTGTCGTTTTTTTTGTTAACTATATTTTTCATTAACTTTATCTAAAGATATTAATCCTGATTTTATTATAAGACAATGTTTATTATAATACGTTTCTTTGGATAATAATAGCCCAAAGTGTCTTGAAGACTAAAAATTTTACTTTATATTTTTCATTCTATTATGGTGATAATATGTAGTATAAATTATACAAACATCATATATTTATTACTTTTATGTAAACTATATAAAAGTTTATAAATTTTATGTGTTTGACCTATTCAACTAAAAGTATTTAATATAGAAAATACAATTGAGATATTGGCAGGTCTCAACATCCCCCGCGCCAGAGAGGAAATGATTATAAAACGCAATGAAAAGTATTTTTAGAGTTATTTAATGATAGATCTTGGTGTATGTAGTAATAACAAGCGTACTTTGTAGTCATTTTCCCTCAGATCGAACACTTAAACAATTTCATTAGTTTTCTTGGAAAAACAATCAACAACAATAAAATTTGTTTCAAAACAAGTCTTTTTTTTAGCTTCAACAAAAGTCATTCTTCAATGACTTACTCAATTATAACGGTTTCATGGTTTTCATATTTTCATCTTTTATATTCCAATACCTCTTGGTTGATAATTTAATGATCAAGCGAAGACTAAATTTTGTACATCAGGAAATTTCTAATAAAAATTTTCTCAACCAGGTTAACATATCTAAGTTAAGGGTATTTTTTATAAAATATGAAATGAAACGTTGACTTGTCTCAACAGTTTTGAATTTAGTATGTGATATTATTGAGAAATAATATTTTCTATAGTATGATATCATGTGGAATAATACTATTAATTCTTTTATATCATTATAAAGATTCGTTATGATAAAATAAAATGTTAATTGAAATTTTTTGAATTACAAAATAATTACTTTTAAAAAGTATCAAATAAAAAATACATAATGAGAATTCGTATACGTGCTGGTCGATCGATTTCATGTAGTGTTTCTACAAAAGGTCTGTTTTATATGTATACTGTTTTTGTGCTAGTTTTTATGTATTTTATAAGATTTGATAAAATTTTACATGTTTGCATAAATAATTAAAAAAACTAAATTTTAATTTTAAAACTTGTTTTCTAGACTTTTCTGTCAGTCGTACATCTATAAAGAATATAAGAATTTTTAATATAACAAATTCTGACATATGTTTATCCAACGGATAGGACAGTTGACAGGTGTTAAAAGAAACAGCTGTATACCTACAACTTACAAGCTTCTTACTATCCTTAGTTATTACTAAGTTTATAATTAATAGATTCGTATTAATTTCTTCTAAAAGAATAAATATTTTAAATCTATTTTACTGTAAATTTTTCAAGTAACCATTTACAAGAAATGGCTTATGAGTTTTAAAACACAATTATTTTATAGAGCCATGATATTTCTAACATGTCAATGAACTGACTAACATTGTTTAAAAAAAGCTTATACTCATATAAGTAAGCTTTTTACATTGTAGTTGTACATTAAATTATTAATTTACAAAAAAATCAATATTAGGTGAATTTTTGCAACAGTTAAAAGCTTACAAATTTTTTGTTTTAAAAACTTATCTTACTTGTGGCACGAGGTTCTTCAGAACCCTCGCCTCAACCTGAATAGACGCAGAAGTTTAAAAATAATCGTTTATTTTCTTAGACTTCGACATAACAAATAATTGGGGTTCTTTTGAATAGGCTTTTAGTATTTTGGTGACGAAGATTTGACGTGTCCTTGTCAAAGAAGACATTGCAGATATATGGACAAGCATATGTCGTCCGTTATACACAGTCCTACGTATATTAGACTTTCTCTACAATTTTACATGCCTTTATGTCAACATGCAGCTCAATGACTTATTATAAACAAGCTTAGGGGATTCGTATGATAAGTGTGGTTCTTACCCTAAATACTAATAAAGAAAAATTTAATCAAATTACAAATTAATTTGCAATTATATTAATAAATACTACTTCACTGATATATTACTCATATAATAGTTGACAAACATAAAAATTGATATTAGCAAACCAATGAAATCTTTTCTCAAAAGTATTGGTTTAAAATATTAAAATGCTGATTTTTGATTTGAAAATTAATCAAAACTACTAAATGATTTTTTCGATTTCATAAGAATTTTATTTTTGATATATTGATTTAAACTTATGTAGTTATATTTATTTTAAAATGTATAAATTATATTTATCTTAATTTTTGTTAATATATTTCTATATATTGAATTTATATGAATAAAATTTTTTATTCGTTAGCCCCCATTAATGATATTTTTTTTTCTAATATATGTTTTTTATACAATAAAAGGAAATTTATTAGTAATTAATGAATTTAAAGAACTTTTGTTACAAAAAATAAAGAACAAAGAATATGTGAGGGTCGTTTTAAAAGATCAATATGAAATAGTTTATGTAGATGTAATTGAAAAAAAGTTAACTTTTATGTTTCGTAATAATTTTAATAATTTATATTGTAAAATCAAGTTTTTAGACTATATAAATAGAAATATGAAGGAAATAACCAATGAACTAATTAGTGTTTGCACAAAACATTGGTTATCAAAAGACTCTAAAAAAGTTCTTATATACAATTGTTCTAATTTCATATATAATACACATTTTAAGGAATTTATTGAAAATATAAAGAGGGTTTATTATGAAGATAATAAATTGTTTAATCATGTTTTTTCAACAGATAATGATCTTTCAAATGTATTGTTATATGCAGAATCGACTAAATGGTCTTCATCTAAGAGTTTCGATTTTAAGTTTTTAATTAATGCATTTAAAACTAACTATCATAGAAGAGATTTTACATTTTTAATATACAAAGATTGTTTTTGCTATCTAATCAAAATAAATTTTAAAGATCTAAATTTATCGAAAATAATTAAAACTAAATTTAAAGATTGTGCAATTATACACGGTCATACTACGAACAATTACGAATTTTTGTGTCATACTTTTAACAGTATAAGTACACATGAAAATTATAATGATAAAGACATAAAGTCTTGCACCTTAAACAAAATTATTATAAAAAACAGTATATTTAATTTGCCAGATGACGAATACAATTTTTTTGATGTTGAAATAAGAAAAAATAGTTTGATTATACAAAATAGTAGGTATCTTTACATTTATGATGTTTGTGACAATAAGAATGTAAGCAATCGAGTTGACACTTTTAATATACAACATTGTATTGTTGATAGTAACAAAATATTCCAATCAAAACACAATCCACAAATTAAATATAAAACAATCGACAAAGATATACACAACGAATTTAAAGATATCTTTACTTGGTTTAAAAAATTTAAAGATAATAATTTATTTGAACAACAACAAACTTTGTTTTCGTTACTTGTTGATGAAAATTTGAGTATGATGCTAATTAAACGTATCCTAAACAGAACTGGAACAGCTTTAAATTATTTTTTTACCCATTTATGTGTAAATATAAATATTTTAAGTTTAGAAGAATTAATATTATTTACAAAATACTCTGATGAAAAGGATGAATTGGTCAGATCGATAGTTTGTAATCACTTAATAGAAACATCAGATTACGTAAAAAAAATAGCACATGTTATTTTTTTTTACGAAAAAGGAGTATGTGTATTAATTAAAGCATGTCTAATGATAGAATTGGAAAATGTTATAAATGATGATTATAATTATAAGAATACATTAATAAATAATCTTAAAATTATTCATAAATTGGATATTAAAGACGACTATTTTAATATTATTGATTTTTTCATTCAGTTTTTAGAAGATAAATTTATTATTAATTTTTTTGATAATTGGCAAGATGAAATAGAATCTAGTGTTTACTTTTTGACGAAAGAAAAAGTAAAAGTGCCTTATTTTAGATTTGCAGGTCCATTTAAACCAACTGAAAGAGTTGATGAAAAAATCATTGATGATATTCATAATCAGATATATTTATCATTCAATGAGTAAACCCAAATAAAAAGTTTTTAGATAATTTTTACAATGTTTTACATAATATTATATATATTTTTTACTTCTATCTGTAAAGGTAAAAAATTTAGTCGCATAAAGAATATTCAAATTAAATGATTTTATAAAACACTCCGAATGTTCTTCACTCTAAAATAATAAATATTTATAATTTTGTCATAAAATCAGAATCTTTTATTGTCATAATATCGCATAGTAAAATATTTAACTTATTAATAGACATATTAATTACAATCTCGTCAGAAAACATATTCTTGCATAAATTTACCAAAAACGTTTTAAAATAATACATTAGTACTGCCTTTGAAAGATTGTAAAATTTTTTTTATATTTTTATTACTATTATGCTTTTTATGTCTTAATTTATTTTACAAAATTTTGTATAAAATAAACCCTTATTTGATCATAAAAATTTTACATGCATAAAAGTTTTTTTTTCTTTAATATAAATACACCTATCAATTTATATAAAATTAAAAAAACGAAATAAAACCTACTATTTTTTATAAATTCTAATAGTTGAAGAACACATGCCATTGCAGTTTAGTTTTATAATTTCGATATTAAGCATATATCAACTATGTTTTGTAAATCAAATTAATCATCATTTATCACATTTATTTGTATTGTATACACTCTTTATCATTTTAATATCTATGACAATTTTTAACATCTCAATTTAAGATATTTATTGTCTATCTTTACTTGTAGAAATAGTTAATTTAAAAATTTTAAACAATATTTTATGTTAATTTATAGAACGTAGTTTAAAGTCAATAATAAATTTAAAAAGTACATATGTTAAGACGACAATGGATTATATGTTATTTGTGATTGTTAAAAATTCATATCAAAATTGATTTTTACGTTATGTGTATTTAATTGCTACAACTTAAGTGTGATAATGTCAATGCTACATTTTTTCTTTTATGTTGTTAAATTAAAATAATTTAAGTTTATGTTTACTACATAAACCTATTTGTCTCATTTTGCTGTACTTTTACCTTAAACGCCAGCAATTGAAATTAATCTGTTAGATGTTTAAGATTATTACCATTGTGTCATAAAAATTTATAAAAAACTCTTATGAACTACGCTAATAAAAAACTTTTGCCTAAGTCAATACAAAGTTCAGAATATTCATCGTCGATCAATTTTAATTTATATTTGATTTTGTTTATTACAATTAAACATATCTATAATAGTAAGAGCAATATTTGCCATATAAATTTACTTGATTTAAAGGGCATAATAAATTTTATATTGAGTAATCCAAAATTTAATTATTTTAAACTTAGATTTTTTAAATTATTCAAATATGAATGTTAAAATAGTTTTATTGCTCAAACTGTTTTACATTTTTATAATCATATTATAGTTTAAGTTAAAAAACTATATTAAAGTACAAGATATTTTTGATGTTCTAAGTTTTCGAAAACATAGCATAATATAAACAGTAAAACCATTTAATTGTAATGTAAAATTTGGTTAAACTCTTTTATGTCTTTAGAACTTATTCGTTATTCTATAGATAAAAATAATTTAACGATTTTTTAACTTCGAGTTGTTTTCGGCTTTATAAATGATCGAATTTAAATAAAACAACTAATTAATAACAATATTTTAGGTCTTAAGACCGATCAAAAAGCTTTTTATATGCCTTATAAGAATTTTAAACTTATCGCATTTAATAGAAAGGTTTGTAAATTATTATAATTCTCATAGATTTTGAATCTTTATCGCATTGCATTTGTTGATGTTCAAATATTTATTTTAAATAAATAACCATTTATTTAAAATTATCTTAAAACATGGTGGAGAATAATAATTTGAATCAAATGAAAGTATCAAATAAAAAGTTGTAAGTCCCATTTGATAACGCAGATTCAAAATAAATGTTACTACACTAGAAAGAGGTTGGTTGGATGTCTAGCAAATTTTGTATTGAGGAGTAAGATGAAAGAAGATCTTTTTATTTTTTAGTTGTGTTATTAGTAAAAAAGAAACTAGAAAAATTATTTAATTGCATGTATTTAGAGACCAGTGGAGAGATGGACGACAATAAAATACAAGAGGTAGGTGTATTATGCATTGAGTATTTCTAATATGACAATAAAAGTATATACGGAATTGTCACAATTTCGTCTTAATGAAGAAAACTTCTAAAGATTATTTGATTTGGTGTAAAGAAATAAATATTTTATTAGTACTTTGTAAAAGAAAATTTTTTAGATTTGAATAGAGTTATGTTAGTATTCTATATATATTTTAAACTAAAAACGCTTAACTTACAATTATTTTTAACACATACAATCTACAATATTATGATACAACATTTTTTATCCATTTTATTAAAACAATGTTAAAAAGTTTTTAAAGTCTTCAATCCATCATTATTTTTCGATTAGAATTTGTATGTCTTTATTTTAACAATCTAACTTACAGAATTTACCAGTTTAAATCTATTGCTTCAAAAACACAACAATAGAGGGTCTTTAGTAGCTGGATGGTAGCATAATATAAGCATTAATAACGGTGTTCTAAAATAATACTTATTGCTTTAGATGACATTTTTAAAAAGATTTATATGTAAACGTAAATATATTGTCAAAAATTTTTGAATTTTTTAGTCTGACTTTATCATATAAATCTGATATTAAATTTAAAAATAGCCATGTTTTACATAAACACTTATCCACTTTAAAGTTCAGATTATTCCTTTAGTTATACATGTATGTTAACTAATAGCAATTCGATTTTTGTAATTATTAAAAAATTTTTGTACCAATTAAATTATAAATTAACAAATTTTACTTAAAATTTAACATCAATCTACGAAAAACAAAGTAAAAAATGTATTTAAACGTCCGACAAAAAATTGCAGATGATAAATCAACAAATTATACAAACATATATATATTCATGAGAATTACTTCTTATTGCAAAGGTGTAAGCTTTTTGGATAAAATCAAATATGCATTATGGTTAAAAATGAGCTGTTGTCTTAAAAAGATTACGTTATTAGTTAATCTAGAATAAAGCATGCACATCTTAATGACTATTAAAGTATTTCATATAGTTTACAAATAAATCAAACTGGACAAAAAAAAGTGAAATGTAAAGATTATGTATAAACATTGTAAAAAATAAATTGTAGACTATATTCAATTTTAACAGAATTTTAACTTATAAAAGTTAATCAAATTAAAGCAAATAAAATTAAAGTTTAAGTTGACAAAATACGGTTCTATAGTCAACTTAAACAGATTTGTTTGCGTTTTAAAGATGTATTTTAAGAAATTATATTGTGTTGTTTGGCAATTAAGACATTTTTACAAGAAAAAAAAGTAGTAAGTAAGAAGACTTTAAATATAACTACAAATACATATATTTTAATAAAATACATTTAAATTTTCAAAATATTATAATAATTAATTTTTAATAATTTTCAGGATATCGGTAGATGATGCTAAGATGCATTTAGAAGAATATATTATTAGATAAATTGCAAATAAACAAAAAATTTTCACATAGAAAAAGAGTCAATTATAAACATAAAAGAGAGTAATATGATAAGCTAAAGAGCTTCTTATATCATTAAACGATGGATTTGTTTGATATATTATTGTTCTTCGAAATAAAATTATTATGTATTTATGCTTTAAAAAGATATTCTTGGTTAGAGGTCAACATATAATCACATATTCGTAAAGCAAAAAATCTGTCTAAGTAAAATGAAAAGCAAATAAAATATGATGAAAAAACAAGACGATGTACATTTTACTATTTTTTTAATATTTAAATAAGAATATGTGTAGTATTTGTAATTATTTACGCAACTTTAAAGTTTAACTGATAATCATTGATTATATAAAGGGTATAAATTTTATGTATGTATTTATACAAAAATAAAGATGTAAGAAATTTTATCAAACAACGGTAATAACTTCAATTAAACAATTGAATTTTACTATAGTTTATAGATATTAATGATTGATAATGCAAGAATTGCATAAAGCAATGATGTCAAGAAAATATTTAAAGCAAATTATTATCTCAACAAAAATGCATTTTTGATATTATTAGTTACCTTATTTCAAGCTATAATCTCATTTATACAGTATAAACGCTGCTACAACAGTATATCAGTTTTTATCTCTAGAAAATAAGTATATCAAAATAATTTGCAGGCTTAAATGAAATATAATATAGTCTATGTAAATTTCAATTCTGTAAAGAATCAAGATTATTTATTGGTAAAATAAATAATTGTTTATATTTTTAAAGATTAAAAAGATTTTAAATGAAGAATAATGATTTAGAGATGATCAGTGAATTTTTATTACATTTCATTTATTAATAATATATATTTAAAATTAACATTTTGATTGCAAGAAAACTGCACTATAAAGTAATGTTAGAATGTATATTCTTATATTGTAATATTAAATAAATTCAATAAATTTAACATACAATGAAAATAGTTATACAGATGAATTGTGTGCAAACTGTTAATTTAGTTTTAGTTTGTATATCAAATGTAAACTGGAAATTTAATTAAAATTTAAATTTAATCTTTTACCAGTTTTACCCTTAATGATTTTAGTAAATTTAATCAATATTTTATGTACAAATTACCCAAACTTAGAAATAATAGATAAAACCATAGATCTTTTGCTTAAAAAAATACAGACTAGACAATACGTTATGTATGATTTTGAAAAGAAATATGAATTAGTGTATGTCACTCTATGTTCACATAATTTAGAAGTTGAGTTTTGTAACAATTTTGGTGACTTTTATTCAAAAGTTGAAATAATTAAATACATCGATAAAGATTCATTAAAGGCAGCTGATGAATTAGTCCATTTTTGTTCACAGTATTGGGTTTCAAATAATTCTATAAAAATTTTGATTTATTTTGACTATAGCCTTTTGACTAACTCGATTATAACTGTGTTTATTAACGTTATGTCAATAATTTATAAGGAAGATAAGAAATTATTTGATATTATTTTATCAAAAGAAGATAAATTTGCACAGGGACTGTTATATGCTAATGATCGTAGTTGATCCGTATCAAAAGATATAAATTATCAGTTAATTGAAGTTTTTACACATCAAGACGTTAAACATATACTTTTCTATATATACAAAAACCATTTTTGTTATATAATAAAAATAAGTATTAAAGAATTGAATTTGTTCATGATTCTAAAATCAATCTTAAACTTAGTAATGATATAAGGGATTATATAAAAAAAATATGATTTTGTTGCTTAGACATTTAACAGTTTAAATAACAATAATATATATTATTTTGGTGGCTACCAAGGAATTCTTACTATAATCAAAATAAAAGTTTTCAACGACTTGTATGGTTTTTTTAAAGCAAAAATATGGAATACTATTATTTCTATTAATAATGATAGATATTGTTTTGTTTATAAAATTTGTGATAATGAAGATAAACTTTGGCAAGATGACATTTTTGATATAAATCGAATTAAAAATGAAATGACCTCCATAAACAAAAGCAACGATTTATTGGAATTATCTAAACCAATAGATCAAGATTGTTATAATGATTTTGCGAAAATCTTTAATTGGTTTAAAAAGTACAAAGAAAAAAAATTATTTAATTTGCAATTTATTGCATTTTCATTATTAATTGATGATAAACTATCTATACTATTAATAAAAAGAATACTTTTAAAAACCGGAACAGCTTTAAATATTTTATTTACACATCTATGTGTGAATATAAATGTATTAAGCCTAGAAAAACTTTATTTATTTACGAAATACACACAGAAGAAAGATGAAATAATTAGATCACTAGTGTGTAAAAATCTGATAAAAAATTCAGACTATGTTCAAAAAATTCTACATAAAATTTATTCTTATAGCAGTGAATCATGTTATTTAATCAAAGCTTGTTTAATATTAGAATTACAAAACATTATTAATGATGATTCTCATTATACTGATATTTTACTTGAAAAACTAAATCTAATTTACAAATCTGATAGTGATAAAGATCATTTTGATATTATTGACTATTTGTGTGAATTTATACAAGAAAAACCATTTTTAGAATACATTTATAATTTAAGAGTTGAAATAAAAAAAAGCGTGGATGTATTTAACTCACATCAATTTCTCGAAAATTATTACGGTTGTAAAAAGATAGCAGAGTTTTTAAAAAAATTTAATGTTGAACGTTTCAACGACATTCGTAAACGAATATTTGCAGGCTTGAAAGATTAAACCATTAGAAATGTTGAATATTGTTAAAATAAATTTCATAAAAAATTCGACTTTTTCTATTTTTGTTTTTAGGCTTTAAATTTATCATTTGTAAAGTATTGTGAAGAACTTTTATTGGATTAAATATATTAATTTAAAACAAATCAAGACATGATTGCATTTAATAATTTTTAAATATACAAAAAATTAGTAAGATGAGTATCAATGACAAAAATATAAACTAAATTGTTTAAAATATAGATAAAATTTAATGACATCATTTGCTATGTTATATTGCAAAAAACATTTAATTGCTATATATTTATTTATATTTTTTAAAAATAATGGTAAGTATACATTTAGACAGATAATGCTGTTATAAGTATGTTTTTAACATCTTATAGATATAATTTATCATACTAGTCTTCAGACTTGTACAATATTAAATATTTAAAAATTAGAGCAGAAAAGCAATTGATAATTATAATACAGATTCTTGTTAAAAATAATATTACTTTCAATAATTAAGTAAGTTAATAAATTGCAGGTATTAAAAGAGTAATAAACAATAAACTTTTAAAACTTATGTTTTGTAAGAAAAATTCCATCATTTGTATTTTAAAATTTATATCGCACCTTATACCTCGTTACATTATTTTACATTTTAAGAGTGTAAGCTTTAATGTGTAGAAAAACTATAATTAACATCGTATTTAGTAGATGTTAGATAATGAACAGCATAATTTTGATTTTTACACAAAGTAGTTATAAATATTATGAATACTAAGTAATCTAAAATTTAGTATAGATTAGTATGTTCGAATTTACTAATTTATTAATAAAGGTAAAATTAAAGATATAGCATGTGCAGAATATAAAGAACATACAAATTTTTTCTAAAAAACTGATTATCAAATTATTTTTAGGCTGCAATGAACTTAAAATTCATTAATTTAACTGTTCTAAATATGAAATTGGTAATCATTTGTGTACATTGGAGAATTATCGTTTTTTGTATGTTGTTTACGTTGTCATATCATACAACATCTAAATTACTTAAAGCTAGTAACTGTAACATTTTTGCATTCTTAACACATGCTAAAACTATAAGATTTTGAAGATGATTTATACTGGTTACACTCTGTATGTAAACATACTCCTTTTATAAGTCAAAATCAATGGCAGTTGTAATTGATTTCGAAACTCATTAATACTGACAATTCTTAACATATAAAATCATAATTGTTTAAATGTAGCATTGTTTGAAAGTCATTAAATCACATTTTTTATTGCTTATTGTCTTTGTAACTACTAATCATGCATACTACACCAAATAAAATGGTTATTAAAAATTTTACATAGATTTAACTGTTAATAAATTATCGACAATTCCTTGATGGCTTGTACCTATTTGTTTTCCGTCAAAACACTAAACTTAAATAATTCTATTTACTAAAAAGTCTTGTTTAGATATATATTAAGTTGGCATATTATATAAAATTGTATCTTCTAACATCTTTAACTATATTCACAATGTCACTTATATTTACACTAAAAAACATAGTATAATATTTAGATAATTATTTACAACACTCTATTCTAAGATCATTTCATTACAAGTAGCGTGGGTTTATGTATTTATTTAGAATAAACATCAATCTAAAGATAATTACACAAGCTTGATAAAAAACGAAAAAATATTTACATCAAAATTACATATAGTAAAATTTAGACACAACTATAAAAAAATCATAATCATGATACTCAATCTATTGTTTTGCTAATTTACGACTAAAATTAAGTATAATTGTTTATATTCAATGTTACAAAAAACTAATGAATACAGACTAAGAAATAAATTAAATTAAAAATTCATCATTAGCATCCGTTTGTATTTTAGATAATAGCACAATATAAAGCTTTTTTTATAATAATTTTTAAACGTTGATATTGGAAAACCTAAAGTGTATATAATAAGCATATTAGTATTTTGATTAATATTATTTGAAAATGCACATTACATTATACATTAAAAAGAATATCAAAAGACTTCAACTACAATTAAAAACTATGTTATAAAAAAAAACACTAACCTTAAAAATTATAACATACATTAAACATAGCGTATATCTTCGTATACTACTATATCTGTTGCTATATATTAAAAAAAACAAATAAGTAGATAAAAATCATCTATATCCATTCAAAAAACAACATCTGATTATCAAACATCCTACAAATTCTAAAATAGACTTACAATCATACAAACAAAATTGATATATTATCTTTATTATAATCTATTATAATTTCACTTCTATTGAAAAGATACATCCACAATCATAGTATACAAGTTCTTTATCTGTAGCCATCCCTAGCTTTATATGAATAATTGAGTGGATTAAGCAGTAAAGACAAGTTTTGAAGAATATAAAATAATTCAAAAAGTATCTCGTGCTATGTGAAAGGTGCCCGAAGGCTATTTTTAGGCGTGTCAACAATGGTTAAATTATATTCATCGCCACTTGTCTTTACTTGCTCAATCACACTACCCTTCTTTGTAAAAATTTTATTTATTCTAAATTTATTGGCGGGAAAAATAAAAACAAAAAATAAAAACTTAATAAACTTGTTTTGTTATAAAAACTAACAGCTTTTGTAGTTCACATCAAATATTAATTAATTTGATAAAATCATATTTCAAACAATTTGTTTGATATTTTAATGTTA
>DWCF01005712.1:0-13669 GCA_018230265.1 Delias oraia
AACAATCACTATGATTGCTTGATCAGAAATAATTTTATTTCTATGGAGTCGTAAGATATCATTCATCTGCCATCATCATCGTTTTTGGAATACTTTGCTGCTCCTGTTAAATAAATGGCTGCAAACGATTCCCTTATTTTGATTTATATGAGTTTTCGTATAATTTTGTATGAGTTCTGAGATGTTAACCCTTGTATGAGTTTGTCGATGGTAAATTAATTGCTGTGCACCCTCATCCTAGTAGTGAATGGAACCCTTTTTACATTCTTTATTATTTGAGCCGTTTAGTGCTCTATGGAATTCGAGAGAGGGAGAAAGATTTATCTACGCAAATATTGTTTTAAGCACTCAACATCACAATCCCTCTCTCTCGTTCTAACACATCGTGACTCCCGTGTACGACAGAGTCAGAATGCTTTTTCAATTTAAAATGTGAGCATGTCATTGTGCGGTTAAAGAGCTGATTACTACGGTTTGATAAAAAAAAACAAATGATACTACAAAAGAGTTTGTATTAAATATTTTCAGTTTTATTTTTTAAATCCATTTAATACCTACTGTTAATAATTTATTTAATTTTTATTTACTCATCACCATACAATATTAAATTAAAGGATCGCTATCTCTGGGCGCCTTCAAATTTTGAGACATAATTTCCTTGACACTAAAAATTACACCCGTCTAACCGTTGAAGAAATTTAGTGCTACCATGAGAGTAAGATGTTGAGTCCCGCATATCTTCCGTGTGTGTGATAGTTGCGTACACAGAGATCATATTACCTCCGCAAAGTAATGGTCCGTCTTGCCTGTCTCTTACCTCATGGTGTTGTCAGCAGCGAGTACGAGCCGATGTGCCGTAATCGCGGCTGGTGGCGGTGACGCAGCGCCAACTCTGGTAACACAGCACCTACCTAACACCGTATCATACTGAAACAGTAGAATACCTGACAATACCGCTCTGATGCCAGATTCCGGCTCGAAGGACATTTGTTATTTTTCCTTTGTTTAATATTTTGATTATTTTCGATGAATGTGCGTATTGTCGGGTATGAAGATTACTGTTGTAGCTCGAGTTGTGCGCTCTTTGACCCTACAGTGGCTTGCATCGATCCATAAATCCTGGCTCATTGGAAAATATTCCTTATTAACCATATTAAGGCAAACGAAACCTCAGTGTAGAATATCTAGGTAGAGACGTTATTTAGTTTGAAAATAGTAGTGTCTGTATACGTTTGAATCGTGTAGAAACGAGAGTTGAATGCATGTGTTCCAATGAGCCGATCAACGTCGTGGTATAGTGTCACTGTTGTAAACTGTAAAGACCTGGAACCTAGAATTTGAGCATGTACCCGCTACATTGCTTGCGATCCATACATTATTGCGGGTTATCATTGCGGTCACAATACTCCATCCGCAGTGCATAAATACATTTGTACATATTCATGTAGCTACCCCTGGTATGGAATATGTTTTTATTTATTTCCTTACGTTTGTTTGACTCGATACAGAAACACGATTCGATCGATGACGTCATTCTAGCAACATTCTTGAAACACAACTGTAGAACCTATTTGTACCTATTGTAATGTTTTCGTTCGTTTTCTTGTGTGTTATGATTTCCATATCTGAATATTGTTGACCTACATTTGAAATGTCCACTCGCAAAAGACGTTACGTAACCGTGCTATTCACACGAAAGAAAAGTTATATTAACAGAACAGTAATTACACCAAATATTATTGGACTCGTAGAGTTGAAAAGGTGGTATTAGTGCTTTATGAGTTGGCATAGCGCCTGTCATCCACAGTCAGCCTTGTCTGTTTGTTGCAGCGAATATTTGTATGACGCGTACGCGGACCGCGATAACGTACCCCTTGCCAAGTAAGTGCCCTACACTAGCGACTTTGTGTGGCGTTTGGTTTTCACGTTAACAGCGTTGGGATGCTGTAGATGGCGCTAGGGGAGCATGCTTGGTTTAAAGTGATTAACGGTTTATCTTAATTCTTAAAGTCCGTGTTTTCCAACCTGTAGTCCGCGGATCTCTGAGGCCCACCAGTATATGTAAGGCGGTCCTTAGTACCATCTCTGGACCATACATAAATGCTAATAACAACCTAATTAAATATCTAATCTGTTTTTTTGTTATTAATTTTATTAAGAGATACGTGAAAACTGCTTGCATCCCTACGTGACCGTGGCCGAAATAGGTTGGGAATCGCTTTAGTACCATGCCATAACTTCATTATGGTTAAATTATAAGAATGGCAGTAGTTTTAGTTTATATCCGGACTTAAGTCCCTAAATAGTGTCATAGGTTTTCTAATATAAGACGTAATTGTAGAATTGTTTTCGTGGAAACCAAGTCACCTACACAACACCCTTTTCCCTGCCTCCTGCGCATGCGCTGATATTGACCCGCTGTGTTCTTAAAGATTTCAATCGTTGTTTGGCGTTCCTAAGCACGTTTAGTATTGGTTTTCGCCTTCCGAACGGTGTCTAACATACTAAATCCTGCGTATCCATGCATGTTTAACAATTTGACTTATTGCATGTGACACATCACGGTCGCTTTTACGTTTTAGTTTTGAGTTGTTATCATTTAACGGTTAGGAGCCGAACGCCATCAGTGCGCGTATGATTGATGGCCGATGATGCGTGGTTGGCGCAATGTTGATATAATATTTGGGTGCGCGCGCAGCGGATCGAAGCGTAGCACGCTGGACATCGAAGGGAAGATCGCCGAATGGAGGGGCCGGAACCGCGCGGCAGCTGATAGCGATGGACCGTTGGTGGACAGCGAAGGGGCGGACGGCTCGCCCCAGTCGCGAACGCAACTCGTGGTCGGAGGGAAGGGAGAAGTCGTATGCGCCCTGTTGCCTCCGCCAGCGGCTCTCATAGACGACCTCAAGACGCGCCTCGACGCCAAAGACGAAGACAACGAGTCGGGCATTCACGAGTCCGAATAAGTGTCGTGCTGTTGAAACCGCAGCAGCTTATTTGGGCGCCGCTCGATCTGGCGCCTTCGTTCAGGCGCGTTAGTTTTAAATACGGTAAAAGCTCGTTATTCGCGCTTCCTTCATTTACGTTTTCAGTATTCGCGGATTAAAAAAATGCGACCCAAGTCCTATACTCGCGGCTAATAATTTACAATAAGTACATACGTAGTAATGAATGGATTCCAATAGTTATACAACTCAATATCCGTTATTTATTAATTCAACTCAGAAGTTTACAGTCAAATGATCAAAGTAAAATGACCAAGTCAAAAGAAAAATAACCAATATTCTTTTTAAATACCGTTAAATGGAGTAATGCAAAAAAGTAAAATAGATCTTATTACAACTCTCTGCCTCTAGTGTATTGTTAAGAATCGTCGAGGACTTTGACATAGCCGCCTTCGCCGCGATCGGTGTTAAAACGTGCCATTTAATTTGAAGATTTTTAGTAAAGGTAATGGCAAGCTTTGCGATTTATCTATGGAATGAAGTCTTATTTTAAGAGACAAATTTCTAGTGCAAATGGTGCGTTTAATCTGAATTATAGGAACTTTTAATAACTGCCAAGCAAAAGAACATCAGAAGTTTCTTCAAAATATTGCCCAAGCCTATTATAATGAAAATGTTCAAAAACCTCACTTTTTTTTTCATTTTTGTTTTGTTATTTTGTCACCTAGGAACGTATCCCTTATAACTCCATATAAATTACCATTCCGTATTCACTGTTTCTGTATTTTCGGCATATTTATAGAACACATTAGATCCCGCGAATAAAGAGCATTTACTGTACGTAATTCTGTTGTAATTGAATTTTTTTGTTTTTCGTTCTTTCCAGTGGTATATATGTATATTAGAAGTTAGTTTAACGTTTTATGAGACTGATATCTCATTATATGTAATTAAAATTTAGCTTTTGTAACGATTTTTCTCTGAGCAATCGTTGTTTTTAAAGGTTCTACTTTGAAATGTGAGCCCTTAGGTTAGGATGTGCTTTCGCATTGTCCACAATGTTAGTTTACAATGAAATCGACCAATTTTACGTAGACATGGTCAAATTTTGGTTGATAGTCTTCCATTTGTTAATTATGATCTAGTATCAATTAAGCATCATTGAAGAAATCCATATTTGGTATTGACAATTTTTAACTCATCCATAACATGAATTTATCTCGCTTCACGTACGCAAGGACTTTTAAGGAATTTATTAGATTATAGACTATTTTATAACATTTATGATAAACAATGGTAAATATTGCTTGTATTTATTCGTCCATTATTCAAGACTAGCTTTGCTAACATTCAAAGTCATATATCTAAAACATGCTATCTACATAATAACGTCTAAAGAAACAAAAAAGCCAATGAAAGATCTAGCATCGTTAGTTTAAAGATGAACTAAGTATGTAAAATTACCAAAATTATACTAACCGCAACGCTTTTATAAGTCCTAGAAATATCCGAATTAAAAATATTCTTATTTTCTTAATATATTTAGTTGTCTTGAAGCACATTAACAATATTAGCTTTTTATACTGTTTTGATGTACGTATAATAATTTTAAATTAGTGTTTAATATTATAACATAGATATAGAGTTACGTAATATAAATGTCTCTTATTGTTAACATGAATCTTGAATTTAGTATAAGCAAAACGTATTTGTATATATTTTAATGTTTTTGACGACTGTGGAGGCTTTGCACCAACTTAACAGTGAACTGGGCGGTATTGTTAGTGTTTTGAATTTTGAAATTGCTATTTTAATCATTTAAATAGTTTTAAAAACTAATTAAAACAAAAACATAATTTATTTATAAGAACTTTGTTATGATATATACCAATGTAATTTGAAAATAGCGGCTATTAATATAAATGGGCTTAATACATAAAATAAAAATATGATTTATAACATATAAAAAATATCTAATGATATGTACAACTAACGAATGTCATACGTCATTTCAAAATGGCGGCCGTTTCACTCCACAGATAAGTTGGTTAAGCTGTGTACTTTAATAGAACTAGATGTATTTTATATTCCATTAAAACGTAATGTGATTGCACTGCAGTGAATTGATAGGTTTCATTAGAATACACCACTTAGAACTGTATAAAGACTAGTAAATAATTCTCTGGTCTCTACGGGAAGGGAAAATATAGACGTTAATAAAAAAATAAATTAATTCGCGTAATAGATGTTGAGGTGTTCCGTTTTACGCGACGCTGTTTCACTTTCCGTATAGATGTTTATGCTCATTTAATCTCTCGATGTAGTCTGTGACCATATCTATTAGGTTAAGGTTTTAAAAAAATGTATGCCATATATTAGAAAAATAAACTCTATTCATAAGTATATAAAGTCCATTTTTAGACGACCGTATTTTGGAAAGGAGTTCAAGAACAATTTGGTAACTAACTCGTCATTTACTTGGTTTTCGGTTCTTGCATGAATGTAATAATTGTTGTTGCTGTGGTGTTATATTCGGATTGCTATTAAGATCTTACAGTTGGGTTATCGAACCTCTTTTGTTTTCCAATTGGTTGGTTCTTTTTTTTCACGTTCGGTCTTTTAGTTTCCCATTAGGCACGCTGTCTTGATGTAGCATGCATCCCCGCTATTTCTCATCCGAGCAGAATGCAGATGGCTTATTTCTTTGGTTGTTTTCGATTTATTTCATCTGAATTCTGGTTTATGTTGACTTTTGACTACAAACTAAATTTCATTTCTAAATTTGAATACTTTGAACGAGATTTTAAAGCATTTTTTAGTTTGGAAACGTTAGCACATCCAAAGTGTTGAGCTGATCGTTTAATTACAACTATCTCATAGCACATTTGAAAAAAATATCTATATTAAGACTTGTAATCTCGTTCATGGAAGTTTGCATATTTGAGGATAAGCTAAATTGCCGCGATTGCATTGAGCGTTGTACCTGACCTCACAAGACTGGTAATTTTTATCTTTCATAGGATACAGCTGTAAAACGCGTCACGGCAGTGTGGCTATAAGCTAACATGTCACGTGTCGGGCATTCCGATAGCGTACTGCATATGAACGGTGTTATTGGGAATAGTATATTACGACCAGTAAAGCCTAGCATCCATAAAAACGGAGGCGGATCGAATCGGAGAAAACGCACTATCATAGTAAATGTATGAGAGCGAATGTTTACTCTTTGATTCGATCCGATTCGGTGCGCCTAATGGACGCTGGCCTTATCATCGATGTATTGCCTTAGTAAGAGTGTCGATTTGCAGCGCCTACAAGGCTGAGAAGAGAGGGGGAAGGAATAGACGTGAGGGAAGAGAGGGGCGCGAGGGACGCGATGTTCGCGAGACGAGGAAGGGGCGAGGGGCGCGGCAGGGAAGCGGAGAGCGCCGACGTCGCCCTGGCGCCGGCTCCCGACGCACACCACGCGCGCAGATATAATGATATGGCGCCAAAGTTAGTGTCGCATTACCTATATTTATAATTCCTTTATACTAGCTCGCCCCGGCAAACATCGCTATAAAAAGTAGTGTTTGGGGGTAGGTAGGTGAAAATTAGTTAAAAATATGTTTGGGTTATTAACCCTTATCACTTAACATATTATTTTACACTAGCTGAACCCAGAAAACATCGTCTTGCTTTATAAATTCATAAAATACTATCATCGCCATACAAACCAGTGGTTGGTAGCAGGAAGGTGAAAATTAGTTAAAAACATGATGAATAACTCTTATCATTTCTCTCTCTCTAGAGTTACTTATTATACTTAATGCACACAAAATTCTTAAAAATCGGTCGGTCGAATGGTTTCGGTGGCGATTGGCAATAACCGTCTCAAAATAAGACTTCAATATAAAAGTAACATAAAGTTGCTATAAGAGATCAATTAAATAGAATGTTCGCATATAAATTATGGTGTATGTAATGTTCCAGACACTGGGAGGAAGGATTGCCTCGGTACCACGGGCCTACTGAGTACGAGCGGCCCCCTCCGTACTACTATCCCGGACCAAAGTGAGTTTTATATATTAAATTTGTTTTATGGTGAGCTGTTTGCCTTTGGGCGGTGCTATCTCATACCTTAAGAAGACTCGACTACGCCGCTGTCCGCTGAAAAAGTGGTCTAAGAAATTAATCATGTTTTAATATTTTCATTGTATAATGTACAATGGAGCAAACGAGTGTTCTTTTAATAAAAGATCACCGCTGCCCATGGACAACCGCGTCACAGTCTGCGCTTAGGTTGTGATACCCATTTTCTACGCTTCATGAGTGATATAATTTCACTACTTGTTCAGGTACAAGTACTGTTTTACGCTAGTACTGTGTGAGTCTGTACTATCCCTTGGTAAGCGCCGGTCTAACTTGTGCGTCAGAATGGCTTTCCCACGGGTGCAATAGTGCTAAAACTTAAGACACTCGCCCAAACACAGTGAGACCTTTCCAAATACGGAATAAAATATACATTTTATTCACAGCGGCTATTGAATCTGGTACCCCTAATTTCACTGTAGCTTACAATACCGCTCAGTCACGAGGCTCTTAAAATATAATAAATATATAGTAATAATATTTTCTCTCATTTCCAGCGATAGACAGTAAACTGGCGCTCACAGAACTGGACAATAGCATACTGAAGTACTAAGTCCGAAATCCACGCAACGCATGTACAACCAGTCAGACAATCTTACCCCATAGAGTTAACCTCATAGTATTTTTCCATGTCATAGTTATATTGTCATATACACATGTATCCAGACGCAATTTGCACCAATTTCAAACTAAATCTATACTGATATTATAAAGAGGAAAAGTTTGTTTGCTTGGGACGTTGTCGGGGTGATCCCTGGATCAACTGAACCGAACTTGAAAATTCTATCGCCCATAGAAATCTTACATTATTTATGAGTATTTTAGTCCGATATATATATTAACCCTCAAAATCAAAAGGATTTCTCGTAGTAGACGGATTTGCAGTTACCTAGTTAGTTTAAACCGTTGTAGGGAATCTCTAGAACTACTGTATCGATCTCGATATTTATTTCTTCATTGGATAGGTATGTTATTTGTGAGTAACAAGACATATACTAACCCGAAAAATGTAAGGGATTTTTTGTAGTTTAAGTATGTTAGAAGAAACGGTCGAACGTGGTTTCTCACGAACAATGCAATAACGGCGAGAGATATATATTTGAGTTGTTGAGTTTACTAATGCCTTTAGACTGTGACAACATCTAACTTTCATATTTATATGGCAAAATTTGCCGGCTCAATATTTAGTAAATTTTAATCTGCAAACAGACATTCAAGAAGCATTTGAAAGTCAATTTTCAGTTGATCTGTGATTTTTTAAATAGATGCTATGTGATTAACAATAAAAAAATAGGCAAATATTTTGGTATAGATGGTTGAAATTGGTGCATTTAGGGTTATTATCATTACTAAGAAAAATTACTTGCAAGGTACACTGATGTATCTTAACTTCGGTCCATTGACGCATCGAAAAAAATATTTTTCTAGGATAACTTTGTCATCTCTGTAACTGTTTAGTGAATTATCTAAGTGTGTAACTTTTAGGGTCTTTGGACGGTCTCTTCAACAAACACATTGATTTCAACTCTAAGGCCCGTATTACAGAACGTTGCTTAGGTAATCTAGATATGTGTCAAATCGTGTAACTTCAGAATGATTTGATAGCTCATGAAATTAGATGTAAGTTTAATTTCAGTTCTGGAATATGGGCTTCATTTAAGAAGACGGTTTTGGACATTCATACTAAAGACTTTATAGTTTACAGATTCCTGAGATATACGCAAAATAGCTACTCATACGCTGAGTTGCGTAGAATAGCCCGTTTCACCATACCTATACAAGCTTTGTTTGAACCCCTTATTACTTATTAATTTTGATAAAATTCAACAACAAATATGTATTTGCTGCCATGTGGCAGCAAGACACTGATAATATTAAAATTAACAATTGAAATTATACCGCTGAAGCGGCGTAAAATACCAGAAACCAAAGCGCGGATTGTGGCGCAATTGTTCAAGGGCGGCGATGTTCTCTTACTACAAAGGAGACCTGCTTGCCCCGTTGCCGGCTATACCTTAAAACAACTATCGTTGTTAAATGGGATGTATTGAGAATTGCTATTGACATATAAATGAAATATTAATAATGTCACCTCCGTAAATGTTTGCTATATGTATGCATAAAAAAGGTATCGAAACAATTTTTTTTAATTTGACTTAATTAGCACGAATACTCAGCGTGAAACGATACTTGTACTGTGTTTTGCTGAGTGAGTGAGCATATCGGAGGCCCTTAAAATGCTGTTTAAGCAGCGTAAAAAGCTAGTAACACAACTAATGCGCGGCCTCAGGAGTGGTTGTCCATGGGCGGCGGTGTTCTCTTACTATAAAGGAGACCCACTTGCTCCGTTGTCCGCTACACAAAAAAAAACGATTAGGCTTTTCCGGCCAAGTTAAATGTCTGAAACCGTAACTACTTTAACAGCAACAGTAAATTTGTATGAATAATTCGGGTAACATTGCCGTTCATTGCTGTCCAATGACGTAATACGTACTAATTGTAGTTGTAAGGGTTCGTTCAGTATGCGTGCGAAGTTGTTCAAATCGCCAATGTAACTGCCATAACACGACTGTCCCGTATTTTTACAATGTTTGCGGATTTTTTAAATCCGCCTTAACTTCTTCAGATAGATATCCCTTTCTCGGTATGGGGTAATATATTGGGTGTAAGTTTTTTTAATAACGTAGAAGTGTTTTTTGATTTTTCGCTGTTAAGCAAAAGCAAAAGTAGTGTAAACAGTAATTTTGAGTACTCAGTAATAAAAAGGTATTGGTATATTATTCCTTAAATTTTTTAAAATCTTATTTAAAGACATGCCAAAATTAGTAGCCTTTTTATGTAGAATATATTATTTTCAACATTGTACAGTATCTTTAAATTATTGATAGTAATAAGGCTTTATTGTTGAGATTCATACATGAGTGTATTAATATTATATTAAATTTGTAAAGAAAATACCACGGGCTCGCAAAACACTCGACGTGAAACGGTAATTTACTGTGTTTCACTGAGTGAGTGAGGATATCGGAAGCCCTTAAAAATGCCGCTTGAATGGCGTAAAAATCCGGCAACACAAACAATGCATGGACTGTAGCGCGGTTGTCCATGGGCGGTGGTGTCCTCTTACCATATAGGAGATCCACCTGCTCCATTGTCCGCCATACTATTAAAAAAAGTATATGAATTTACCATTTTAAGGCATTTTAAGTTGATCATCGTAGTAAAACTACTAAATAAAGTAAGTTTGGGATATTTCTTCAGGTTGTAAGGGTTTTCAAGTTTACTATAGCTTCCAAGATACATCGGGAATTTATGAGGGATTTTCATTCTGAAGAAGTTAAGGCGTGAAGCTCAAGAATATATCGTGTGATGTTGTGACCAGAGGTTTTTTTTTGTTTTAAGTTCGTAGTATTTTTTACGTGTTTCGCGGCTCTCCGCACAAATATAATTTTCAGAGTTCTTTACTTAGCGTTCGCGATATTTTCAATAGGTTTTCGTACGGAGCTTATAAGATTTAGGAGATTTTTTTAAAAACAATGATGGAGAATTAGATAGAAGTCTATTTAGGCAATCAATTAGGATCTGTTGGGTAAGGCGATGTTTCAACATTCTTATAAGCACTTGCAATTATGAAAATTTTTGTAGCCTTTTTGAATTTTGCACTTTTTTGAGTGTGGATGAACGTTAGATTTGGATTGATGAGTGAAATAGTGTTTGGTATTTTTATTCGCTATAACTTTGTTGCGGTCACAATCTGTACCTGGAAGGTCCGTGAAATTATACCGCTCGAGCGGTGTTAAAATCCGGCAACAACTAAAGCGCGATTGTGGCGTGGTTGTCCATGGGCGCCCATGTTCTTTGTCATAGAGGCCCCACTATACAATGAAACAAAAAACTCGTTTCTAAAATTTATATGAAATGTATAGCGAATAAAAAACCAAAATTCTCGTGTACAAACATCGCATACGAAATGAGAAACGCATTTAATATTAGCTTAGTCTTTGTATGTTAAAAGAGTTGGGATGTGATGGACGCCATGCCAAACTTTATATTCTATTCGTAAGACTATGTATCGCAATCTAGATTTAGTTAGATCTAGATCGAGTTCACCCTAACGTGATAGATATGAATCTAGGTGTTAGTCAGAAATTATTTTAGAGGACTTTTTATTTAGCCCCGTTCATTTTATGTAAATGTACCTACCTATTCATGATATGGGAAACTTTTTTTGTATTTAGTGTAAATTTATAAAAAAACCATATAACCACAATGTTACTAGAGGTAAAACTTGTGTAATAATTAGTCAATATTAATTTTATTGACGTCTTAAAATTGATTGACCTGCTGTGGTCTTCTTGGGTGTTTTGTTGCTAAATGTGGCTTCAGAAATCTTTGAAATTAGCTCTACGTTTGGACCTAAAATTACTATTCCCAAATGGTATTAATTTCTCAACTAGTGAATTCGTATGTTTGCATAAATTGTTCGTTAGTGGTCATGAATTTAAATAACTATTATTATAGACTTGAATTTAATAGTGTTAAGTTTATATCCTTGTATGGGTGTGTTCTCCCGCCAATATCACAGGCTCAAATTCATAGATTGCTGTGTCTGATGAAAATCCAAAAGAAACTAAAAAATACGATTTAAAAATGTCTATTAATTGCTTTTGATGCGTTTTAATATTGGTTGGTGCATTTTGCATATATACTATCTATTAAAAAATATATTAGAAATACACTTTGAAATTGAGCCTAATACTCCCAAGAGACGCCCGTTTTATTTTAAAAGGTTAGTGCTAGTCTATAACTGGCCTTATATCCTATTTAGTTAATTTTATCTATTTTAAGTTCAAACGTTGATTGTGTCATATCGTAAGTTAATTGTGGGAAATGCCAAAAAAATTATTTCGCCTAAGCTATGTTGCAGAGACAAAATAGTGTTTCAGTTAGCCGTCGGCCCGTATCCACGTTGAAGCTAGTTTGACAGTTGTTGAATCTAGTAACAGTAGTTCTTGATAAAGGGCCTTACAGGCGAATTGTCTTTTTAAAATCTGTCTTGATCTCTTATGTGGGTGCACGTCTTCCTTTCGTCAATCTTAACAGCTTTGGGCATCGTGTGCAGCTTTGTACATATTTGTATTCAAAATAGCTTGAAATGTTAAGCTGTTTTGAATAGATTATGTCAGCTGATTGATATTGATATTAAGATTGGTCAAAATGGCTCAGGTTTTTGAAAATTTAACTCCATTTTAAGATATCTGCTCAATATTTAGGGACTCTCTGGTGCTGTGCATCGTAGTATCAATTGGTTAAAAAAATAGATTTAAAACAAGTAATCTGACATTTATGGTTAAAAAAGAGAAACTATGAGCATTTTGAGTGTCTAGTGGGATGCACCATTAATCTAACTTGTGTCATTCGCAAGCTCTTTTCAATAGTCAAATAGTAATACAATTTACATCACATTCATTGAATACAAGTCACAAAGTCAAATTAAGTTCGCGTCTTGGAACTGTTACTTGGTACATTTTAAAAGTAAGTAATGAAAGGATCTTTAGAAAATGAATGGTCTCATTTAGTTCCATGTTAGCTAATTGAGTGTATACGGTATATCGTGGTAGTGAAGGAAGTTTTGTACGGATTGCCAATATCGGCGTGTAACGAGAATTGTAAAATAAATATTATCATTATCTCCAAAGTTTGTTTCATTTCACTTGACGCAGCAGACGTCCTGCACGGTACGCAACCTACCGGCTCCAATTATGAACCTTCAGCACTCAATGGGCCCTCTAAACTAAGAAACTAAAGAAACTGAAAACTTTACCTCCATTTTTGTATTAGAATAATTAGCACTACTTGAGATTGCACCTAACACTACTTTCTGTTATATGTATATATAGATAACCCGTCTACCATAACTACGTAAGGATTAATTACTTTTTGACAGTATATACTTCATCATCATCATCAGCCTATCAAGTCCACTGCTGGAAATAGGCCTCCCCCAAAGACGCCCACCTAATACGATCTGGATCCAGCCGTTGCCCGCGACCTTCATGAGATCGTCTTTCCATCGCCTAGCGGGACGTCCCACGTGGTTATATAAAATAAATTTACTATTCTCAAATATTGAGCTAAAATTTTATTTCACTTTTATTTATTTCTATTAAATAAGGATTTGTATATTGGTATATGAAATGAATTCTATAAAAATATTGAGACAAAACGCCCACTGATGGCGCTGAGAATAATTTGTTAAAATTTATGTTAGGTATTAGAATAAAAATTATGTTTAAACAATATTAACTTAAGTCAAATATATTTCTGTATTCTTTTTAATGATACAATTTAATTCTAGATTTTATCATATGTAATAATACTTAAATATCACATTCAGGCATAACCTATAATCCTTGTACGTCGTTTAGATTAAGAATTCGTAAGCAGAAAACTCTTTACTGCTTTCTCTTTATGGCTTTCCATGGTTGAAGAGATATAACAATTCTGTAAAGATAAAGATTAATTTAGAAAATATAAAAGATTGAAATATCATTTATAATTTAAATATAAGTGCAAATTTTGTTTTAATTAAC
>DWCF01005713.1:0-13665 GCA_018230265.1 Delias oraia
ATACCTTTATAATATAATATTTTTTGTTTAGTATATCGGTAGCAAAATTGCTAAATGACACATCGTAATAAAATTTAAATGCGGAAGTATTAGTTGCGATTTATTATTTTTTTATATATTATAACAAAATACATTTTACAGACCTAACTAATATCTATATTTAGAATGTCTAAGCAAATATCTGTAATACTAAATGCAGTAGGTACGTAAAGTAATAAATAATGATTTTTTTTTAAATATTATGATTAATATATAGGTATATACTTAACAGTAGTAAGAGTTAAGTAATATATCTACTCAATATAGAGTTTTTGTTTCATGATTGATGATTGGAGAGATGACTAACGTTTCATATAATTTATTATGTATTGTAGCTACTTCATTTAAAGTTTTGAGAATAACAAATCATTCAATAGATAAAAGCGACTTTTTGTTTTTTTTATAGTAGTAAAATTACTGCGAGTTACAAATAAAACTATGACCCAGAGACCTCAAAACCCTACCATAAGATATGTAAAAAGTAAATCTGTAGTATATTACTTAGTGACAAGGTCGCCTACACACTTAATCTAAGTAATTTCACCCGTGACAAATTCGAAGACGATTTGCTCTTAATATACATAGGGGCGTATTTTGACAAAAAGACCCCACGGGCTTGCAAAGTTACGCCAGCTCAATTTGTGTAAGTCATTCGAAGGGTGAAACAGACATTTTCTTACAATTCTTGAAGAGCGTCTTAAATGGCGCGTATCACTAAAATAAATTGCTGATTTTTTGATAAAATTTTGCTAGAATAACGCTATAATTATCGCGATTACAAGGGGGTGAGTCAGCACAGTTGCTACTGGGGATAAAATATTTTGCGTCAGTCAGGCTAAGTTTTACTGGAAGTTTATACACAAAACCAAACATTTAAGTAAAATATTTTAGCCTTAAAACAATGCAACAAAAATAATATTAACCTGTACGAGAAACAAGCAAATGCAAAATTGAAGTTGTGCTACGTAGGAGGTTTTAATAAAGCTGTATTCGGAGAGATGTCTTCAACTCGTATATTTTTAAAATATTACATACAATCTGATACATTGGTTGATTTATTTATTTAATTGTAAATATTAAGATAAAATATTACTCGTTTAATTGACTACAAATAGGTGTTCAACCTTCTATCCGAAATGCATTTAATGATAATAAAACGCCACAGTCCGTGCATTAGTTGTCTTGACGTGTTGCTTTTTACTTTGCTTAAGCAGCACTTTTAAGGGTCTCCGATATCCTCACTTACTCTGCAAAACACAGTAGGTACAAGCATCTTTTCACGCTGAGTATTCTGTGAGCCCGTGGTATCACTTTGGATACGTTCCAATTAGTGCGTCTGCATGCTTTAGCATGGCTCTCATACGAGTGATAGAAACTCTTCTATTCATTATTTATAAATTCTAAAAACCAAATAATGATTTAGTATGTTGATTTATGTAACAAGTTATCATTTTATTTTATTTTCTTCAAAGAAAAATGAAATGGCAGATTTTTGAGTTAGAGAATATAAATAGTTATGAATCTAATTTCCAAATTCGTTTAAAAATAGCATACAGTATACATAATTTAATATTTCAGTACAACAGAACTACATTTTAGGAAATCCATTAGGCGTACATTGTTCGTTAAATAATTTACCGCTTCACAACTGATTCAACTGGTGCATATTTAAATGAGAGCTAAATCCACAATGCATTTGCTAGTGTGATTAGTCGAACAATCACGATAATAAAATTTTAATTATGTTGATGTATATTTTTTGAAAATAATTGATTTTATACATTAACATCGTGTAAAATAAAAGATTTATAAATTATAACTTTAATATTACAATCGCATGTTTTATAATTTCATTAAATAATTAAATAAAAAATTATTAACTGAAATAAAATTATATCTACAGACCTTTCTGTTTTAATAGGCAAATCTGCAACCGGGTGGTAAATTTGAAAGCTTATAACCTATCTTTGGGGGAGGCCAATGTCCAGCAATGGACTTAAATGGCTGATGATGATGATGATGAACCTATCTTTGAATCTTTTTATAATAATAAACTTAACCAGATAAGTTTAGTCTCTGTCTAATATCAAGAAAGTTGATATTAAGGCTTTAATAGTCGACAAAAAACGTGCTTTAACATTAGTAATGTTTCCTTAATAGTATAATAGTAAATACTGACCTTTTTCATATGAAACATCAGCGAAAACTAAGCTCCGAAAACAATATATGTAATATGTACAGAATTCTAATCCGTTTAGCTCATATATTACGCTGGCATAAACAGAAACAATACTATGTCATAATGTAAGCCTTATATATTAACCCGTTGGTTTAAGCCTTTCGTTCCAATTTTAGGTAGTGTAGGTACCTAGAATATATTGATAAATTAGATTTCTCGTCAATATATTAGAAAGTGTTTTTCATCCACAAAACTTTTTATATAATATATGTATATATAGTTTGTTGAATTGTAATAAAATTAATCGTAATTTAATGTCACTATTATAATTCCGTGTAAAATTATGCGTTTAAAATCAAAATATTAAATTTAGGGAATTCTGAACAATTAAAAAAAATGTTGAAATTTTAGGCTCTTTTTATCTTTATAATGGCGTAATAATAGTCTTGTCACTGATTGATCTATAAACTCAACTTATCTCCTAAATCTAAATGTCCAAGGTAGGCAAATAATATCTGGCAATTTTGACATTGTAAGTCAAACTAAACCCAATTGAGGGTTATACCGATTGCCATTTCCGACATCCGAATAACTCTATTAGCGGTCTCCAGAGATCACAGAGATTAATCGACTCATGTTTACAATGCCTAGACCGATACGCATCGCATTAATCCACCTATGCTCTTCGCGCAATGAAAATTTTTATATAATATATAACATTATTATTTGCGAACCGTACTTTAAGTTGGCATTTTCTGTATAAGCACAGTTTGCATCTCAGGCTCCGTCAAGACTGAGATTACGCTCAGCTAAATTATAATAACTTGCGGGAAGCGGTTCCGTCACTAATGTTTTATAGATGACAGTAATATAACTATGTACAAAGACCACACACAAATTTTCTCTTTCTCAGGGCTAATAAACATTCTTGTTTTTTTTTATTCAATAGCGGACAACGGAGCAGGTAGGTCTCCTATATGGTAAGAGAACACCGCCGCCCATGAACAACCGCGTTACACTCCGCGCATTGTTGTGTTTAAGGGCCTCCGATATCCTAACTCTCTTTGCGAAACACAGTACAAGTTCCGTTTCACTCCGAGTATTCTGTAAGCCCGTGGTATCACTTCGGACGACCCAGCCCAAATAGTGCGTCAGCATATTATTCTGGGTGAAAAATAAGTTTACTATTTACTCTTTAGATTAATTATTGTAACAATATTTATCTACGACTTTTCATTGTCATTTCAAGTAATCTAAAGAAGTAAGAGGTATTTAGTAAATATTATTTACACTGAAAATATTACATTTATTAGTAGGTACATACTTTAAAACTGATCTGTTAGATACACGCAATAATTCACAATAATCCAACAAGCAAACAACAACTAGATATCATGAAAAACAAGAAGACAATTAAACTTTCAAGGAAGAAGGTAAGTTTGCGGGAAAAGTTTGATTTGATAATGAATTGTCATCATTGTCTGCAATGTACCGTCAACTGGGTTAACTTAAATTAAAAATTATGTCTCACAAATATTTTGACAACGAAAAGCTGGTAGATTTAGATAGACATCAACTGGGAAATATTTTAACATGACACGTTGGAGTGTATTTTTATACACAATTTTCGTTCAGCGTGAACGTAAAATACGTGTCGAAAGTTTTTGACAAGCTTTTTCGCGCACCGTCAACATTTTATGTTTTTCCACGTGGAAATTGGGAATACTTAAATAATTTCAACCTGACTTTGACAGCTTGTTCCGTTCGTATGTCCGGTTTAACCGATGTTGGGACTTGTGAGTTTGATTAAGCCTGTTCGGAATTTTATACAGGGCACTATACCAGAACATACCCATCAGATAATGTTAAAAGCTATCGGTAAACACAAACAAAAAAGTTCATATTTTTCTAATAATTTAAATTGTCTTTTAATAATCTTAACTATATTCCGTATTAGTACGAAAGTAGTGATAAAAATAGACATTTATCATAATCAACGAATAGTATAAGTTCAATTATTGAACCTAACTCGAAAAAGTCAATATATGAAAACATACATTAAAAGTATTCTGCTAACCACATAAATATATAACATACCCAATGGCATTTACTGGTTTATGATTATTGAAAGGAAAATTCAAACCCCACACTAAAAAATAAATAAGCTCTTAAATTTTCAATAGCCGAACGACATCCCACACAAAAGCCAATACAAAATCACAAAGCGCTCAATGGCACTCGATAGCGTGTGCTAATAAAACCCGGATACACACCGGATGCGACCGCAAGCCCTTATAAAAATCCGACTACAAAAGGACCTATAAAATTTTAAGCTTCGTCACCTTTTTCCGATCCGATAAATAATCTATGGAACAACTTCTAAGCTAATCTAAATTAAATAAATAATTCAAAAAATTGTAGATACACAAGTAATTTTTTATAATTGTTTGTGTGATTATATATGACTCTCCAAATAACTCATGATAGAAATTGTAATCTTTTCAAAAGAGCGAAACATCATAAGAAAAAAAATTACTTTTTCTTTTTTTATAAAATCCAAATTCTACGATGGAACTTTGTTAAATATAAAAACTATAGGATATTATAAAATAATTATTGGACTAGTTATTCTAAGAATCACAGTACAGATTAGTTATTAAGTAATTAACATTCTTCAAGAATCTCGTTACGTAATTTGCAAAGGATTATATAGACCACTTATACCTGGCGCCGGCAAACCGTGAAGTGCAAAACTCTAAGTTCCGGTACTAGCCGTGAGCGTGTGATGGTGAAACTTTCAAATATAAAAATGTGTAATAACTTACTTTTAACTACGCCTTCTTTACGGCTACATAAACTATTAAATTTCAATTTTTAACGCTATTTTTACGCTTTTATATGAAATTTTGGCATAGTAACGCGGATACTCGAAGAGATTTGAAATTAAACAAAATTTGCAGGTATTGATCTTGCAGACCAAGACATTGCAAATGCTGGTCATCAATAATAAGCTCAGTGACACTAACATATTGCTGTAGAAAGTCGCATCACGAAAATCGTGAAGCAATTATTATCTTCGGGGAAAGTAAAACTTGGCTTCAATTTTTATTCACGCTATGAGCGACCTACAAATTATATAACAAATCGTAGACAATGTGATTCAGATCATTTATCTACCAAAAGCGAATTAAGTAAGATTTAACAGACTTCAAAATTCTTTACATTAATATAAATCATTATAATAATTTTATATCATTTAATTTTTTGCTGCTTTATTATTATAAAAATTACCGCTCATACGCAAAACACAACAAAATAAAAGCAATCCAAATACATTGACAAACAAACAGGAAACCCCAAAAGAAAACAAACTGTCATTTCAATGGCCTCCGACCACAATTTGCAATTCAAAGCACTAGTCAATATCAGTACCGTGTGGAGATAAGTGCATTTTGAAAAGGATCTGATTTCTCAATAGATTCGCCTTGCAGTCATGTATTTCAATATCAATACGCTGTTATGCTACAGATATTCATTGGATAAAGGGCACTGATCGAGTTTCATTTTGCTATACTGAAATGAGGCTACTATTACCACCATCGCATTCTCCATGTGTCACAATTAACATGTTATAAAGACAGCCTAGTGGTAACTCGAAAATGTGTGTTGGAATTTTAAATGATACTGAGAATAACTGTTTTTTGTAAAATACATTTTAAAATGCACAATTAGGTATATTGTTCTAGTTTCTATTTTTATTAAATAATTGAAGAGATAAAAAATATAACATTTTGATAGATTTGTTGTTTCTCGTTGTTTCTAAGCAAGATTTTTTTATTATAAGATAACAAAACATAAAACAATCACAATGAAGCCTATAAAACTTAATGCTTATTGCAACGTCGAAGAAATAAGAGGCCAAGATAAAATCCTAGGTTGATAACAGGAATTAAATAAATTATTTTTCTGCCGTACGAGTGAAATGCATTAGTTGGACCCCCGTATGTGGATGCACCCTGCGGCGCACTGAACTTTGCGACACGTAAATTGTTATTTATTTGCCAAAGTTTGCTATCCCTAAAGAAAATATAACCTTTTTTGTCCCTCACTGAATTTATGATGAAATTATTTTAAGTGTTTTATGTATTTATTGCTTATGTAGTTTATTTTTAAATTAAATGCATACATATTTTATTAAATTCAAAACAAAATAGCATGTATTTTATAAAGTTAAGTTAAAAGTAACACCTCCAAATCAATTCTAAACCCTGTATACTAAGTTAAGAATATGGCTCGGACTGCGTTAAATTTAGACAAAAGTTATTGGTGCTGTTTGGAAAACATGAAATAAAGGAAAATAAGGTTGTCTTATAAACTTATGTTAAGTAGGTAATTAAGGGAGGGTAAGAAAAATACGTAGGTACACACATCTTCACGCGAGTGCACGAGCGAGAGGTTTTTGTTTCATTGTTTTAGTACTTAATAAATAAATATTTATTAATAGTTACATAATATGTTTTTCGTGTTTGTGGTGAATCTACCTTTAAAAATTTACGGTTTCCAAGATGTTTCTTGCACATACAAAGTTTGCGGAACACTATTCTAGAAGACAAATATAAAAAATATGTATATTGTATTAACTACCTACTGGCGGAATAGTATTAAAACAAACATATTCAAAAAACATCATTCTATCGAAATGAATAATCAAATAAGTATAGGTTCTTAACAGATGTAGAATAAAAAATAGAATTAACAATATTAAAGCGAATGCTTGACACCGAAAAATAGTCCCATATAAATCCGATAACGGAAGCGACAGGAATGCTTTTGTGACGAAAGCTAAATTGTTCTCATATGGCGCCTTTTTTCAAATAAGATTTCATACATTCTCAAAGCATTTTATATTTAATAACATAACAGAAGAGGAAAAAAGAAACCCTTTCAGTACCTACGGCTAAGATGGATGGGCCACTTAAAACTTTTTTTGCTACATTAAATAGAAAGTATTATTGATGTGTTTTATATTTATTTACTAGTGTTTAAATAATAAAGCGTTTACTTGCACATTTATGTGCATTAAATGAATTCTAGCTGAGTTGACCCTAAAGGAGCGAATTGGTAAAGATGTAATTTAATTCTAGTAATTTTCACCGAGACACACGACACCTTGTAAATTGTTAAATATATTATTGCAAACATTTCTGCTGTTTAAAACTTTATACCTGATTGTGCCTCTCCAAACGTATTATTTTGAAAACATTTCTGACATTACGTAATCGCGCATATGTATAAAAAGTTACACATGTTTCTGTTTGAACTTATTTGTTTTCAATGACCTCAATTCTTTGACATATTTCCTATTGTTGGGATGTTTTAAAATAGAGTACTGTATGTTGATTGTAAAGATTTTTATTAATCTTATTACGTATGCACAATACTTCATGCTGATATGAAGAAAATAGACTGTTAACTTTTTTATGTTACATTACTTTTATAACTAAGAAGCTTTACCAAGTATGGAATTAACACTTAGGTACCTAGGTACATTTCTCTGACATTGACGCTTTCATAAAGCTACCCTTTGCCATAAAAAGATGCATAAAGTCCGAATATTTCGTCCATTCTCGATAATACAGTGTTTTTGTTTATTATGTGTATACTGTCAGTGCAGCCAGCGATCCGATCCGATTATGTTAATTAATTCCCACAGTGAAGACATTGTTAAGCTTTCCGTCTGATTTTCATATAAAAATATCGGTGCAGGCTTTTTTAATTATCGGAATATTGTTTCAAAAAGTATAATTTATACACACTATTATATTTTTATGTAACATTTTTTTCGAAATTGTAATAATAAATTTACTATAATTAACGGAATTTACGAAATCTCAACAAAACTAGAATTCATAAACAAAAACTTTATTTATTTAAGAACGACTACTGGATGACTTCCTTTTCGTCGTACCCAATTAGTCAAGAATGACATTCTTTGTAAGTCACTTGACGTAACCGAAGCGAATCAAATGGCTCCAATTTCTAAAATAGAACCCGTTGTTTCAAAACGTCAAACCATATTTGTTCCAATAAAAAAACTACATTCTTTCTCAAATATAATAAAAGCATTGATACTTAAAGCTTTTATGGTCGATAATTTCGGGGACTTATTGGACATAACTTGTTTTTTATTGTTTCTTAGTAAATAGGGCGTTATTTTATACGGCCATTGTGCTACTTGAAATTTGACAACAATGACCCTCAACGTATTTTAGTCTCGTTGAGTGATTTTATCGGTTTTTCTTAGATTAAATATTAAATATTCTAATTATATATTATATTCTATTATATTAAATATTCAAAATATTCATAAAATAAACAAAACACGAATTAAATAAACTTATGGCGTTAACCGTGTAATCTAATTACATATTTATAATTTAACTATTTTTCATCAAACATTGTCTTGTAGAGTTGAAAAGATCAATAATTATTGTAAACAAAAATAGAATATATAATAAAATGGAATGTAGGAAATTACAAAAAATATAAATTATTTACGGAAATATATAAATTACTTTCAAATATAAAGTACCTATCTGTTTCCTGCTCATTTGTTTACAAAAGATGTATTGATCAGTTTGTTTATATTGTTCTGGCAATTAAGCTAGTTATTGCTTCACTGTGATGAGATCTTTATGAGAAAAGGGTGTTGAAACAGCGTTGCAGAATATACATTTAGCTTTATCTATTCCATTTACTTTCATAATAGAAAATGAAACTAGTATTTTTTTATGTTAAAGTTCTTCGTAAACCATTAATTGAACTACCATCATCATCATTTTAGCCGTAGGACGTCCACTGCTGGACATAGGCCTCCCCTTGGACCTCCAAGCATACCTATCCGAGGCGACCTGCATCCAGCGTCTTCCGGCGACCTTTATAAGGTCGTCTGAATAAAATACTTAAATCATATTACATAATATAGTCAATCGTCAAATAAATAATATTAAACTCGTGAATGCAATAAACATGACAATATAGTTTTATGTTGATGCGTTGTCAGATAGGACCCCATCCCTAGCAATTACTTGCAGTCACTGCGCATGGCTTATCTTAATTTCATCTAAACTCAAAGAAATCCTATAACTGATAAGAGGAATGATTCTCTTGCATTGCAGTTTACAAAACTTTTTCAACTTCATAACAACATATTATTTTATACAGGAATTTACAACGAATAAAAGAAAATCTTGTTTTTTCCTCATATTGTTTAAGTAATTTGTCAAATTAAAATCGCGCAAGAAGAGAAAATAAACATTTCAGGTATACAGATATTTGCACTTAAAATAAAAACAAACATTTTTTTCTATAGCGAAAACGGAGCAGGTGGGTTCTCTTATATGGTTTAAAAAAAACATCGCCGCGCATGAACAACCGCGCCACAGTTCTCAGCATTGGTTGTGATGCCGGCTTTGTACGCCGTTTAAGCAGGACTTTTAAGAGCCCCGATATCCTCACTTACTCTGCGAAACACAATACAAGTACCGTTTCCCGTTGAGTGTTCTGTGAGCACGTGGTATCACTTCGCACGAGCCGGTCCAATTAGTGCGTCAGCATGGCTCTCCCACGGGTGCGACAGTATTAAGACACTCGCCCGGCCACTGTCAAGCCCTTCCAGAACCGAATAAATTATAAGTTAAATTATAATTGTCCGGACCGGGATTCTTACCCGATAGATCTCGCTTAAAGGTACACTTTTAAAACCATTAAGTTACAAGGCTCTCAGGAATGCGATGGACACTGTACCCTACACGAAACAAATTGTATGAGCAAAAATACTAACTATTTATACATACTCGACAAATACCTAACACGCAATGACGTAATATTATTACTGAGTCGAGCGTCATGGATTTCAATTTTACGCTTGATTTATTCAGAGATAATTTAGATAAGCACAACAGAGGGTCGAAGCTACGTTACTGACCGTGATAAATTTATTCACTCGTCATATTTTTCCTATATGGCTTCATTCGTAGCAGCTTTTTAAAGAATAAAGGCTGCAAAATTAACATATATTCACACTTAAAAAAATATTTTATTAAATATAACTAGATTGCAAATATTTTTTCTGGAATATATTTTATTTTCAATATTTTCACCCGTGGGAGAGCCATGCTGAAGCATATGCTGTTGCACTAAGTATAAAGTTATCATTTTGGTGGTACCCACGGGCTCACAGAATATTTGAGAGTGAAACGGTATTTGTACTGTGTTTCGCAGAGGGAGTGAGGATATTGTAGGCCCTTAAAAGTGTTGCTTAAGCGGAGTAAAAAGCCGGCAGCACAACCAATGCGATGTTAAGCAGGCTACTGTAATTGTGGCGCGGTCGTTTATGGGCGTTGTTCTCTCACCATATAGGACACCCACCTGCTCCGTTGTCCGCTATAGAATAAAAAAAAAATATTCCTGGAATGAACTAAAACTAAGTTTACATTAATTAATAAGACCAGTGCAGTTTTATATTAAAAAAAGAACAATATAATTGTAAAAACATTTAATGTTCGAATTAATTTACGTAATTTCTTTAGAAGATATTGTTTAATTTAAATAATATGAAACATTTTTAATATTTCCTGTGACTAATTTTGAAATACAAATATTTTAAAAGGTTTTATTTGATGATAGAAGATAACAAAAGAATCAATGCCGGCTGTTAGACATTGAACTTTTTCTTACTCAAATTTATTATTAAACAAGGTATTTTGAAATAAAAAATCGCTGAACTCCCTCGATTGTGTAATTTGTAAATATTCACTTTCCTCAGTTTTAATCAAAACGCTCGTTCCGACGAACATTCAATGAAAGAAAGCTTATTGAACCCGACTATTGAATCACGATATCGAATTTAATTTATTAATAGTTGTGACAGCTCTTTTGGAATGGTTTGCGAATAACGGGTAAGTTTTCGCCTCGTTGTCTTACTTAGTTCAGAGGTTTTTAAGTTTTTGAAATTTATTATGTATCTTATCCACGAATCTTCTATATCATGTTTATGATATGAACTTCGATATCACATACCATGATAAACAATATATCTAATACAGTTACTTGAAAAATTATACAATATTTATGTATCCGAACGTTTTGAGTATCAAAAATCTTAAATCAAGTTGTGTATACTGTATTATATTATTTTTAATATCATAGTATTTTTAAAACTCTAAAACAGATGTCTTTCAAGCAACAATATATTTCAGAATTATTATAATAAGCACATATTCTTTTCTAACAGTATAAGTTTTTGTAGAAACATAGTATAAGATAAATAATATTTTTCAAAGATATACTGACATTTAAGTGATTTGTAAACATCATCAACTTGTGAAATTTTAAATGTTTTACTGAAACAATTCTGAACTGAACTTTATTTTACGTCTTAAAAAGAATCGTGTTTCCTTTGATCCATTCTCATCTCGGCTAATGTACCACAAATGAAGTCGGTATCCCACAGGGAATACCCGACTCAGGAGCTTCCAGGAAATCAGTTGCAGTGAATAACGAAAATGTCTTAACTAATTTGTCACATTTACTAGCTTAATTAGAGATGGGCAGAACGATAGTCAGCTATCGAATATTTAAATAAATTGGTTATATACGTGTAAGTTATATATAATATTAACGATAATTTTTAATATTTATACTTATTAACTGCTGAAATCTTTTTTCTTTATCTGATTTGCAATAAAATATAATTGTAGTGAGATAGCTCAATGTTTAGCAAATCAAGCATTATAAATTTATAATTTATTCAGTCTCTGGAAGAGCTTGATAGTAGCAGGGCGAGTGTTTTAAAACTGACGCACCCATAGGAGAGCCATGCTGAAGCATATGTTGACGCACAAATTGGGCCGGTTCTGAAAGTGATACCACGAGCTCACAGAATACTCTTTATTCCATAGCGGACAACGGAGCAGGTGGGTCTCCTATATGACAATAGAATACCACCGTCCATGAACAACCGCGACACAGTCCGCACATTAATTGTGTTGACAGCTTTTTACGCCATTTAAGCAACACTTTTAAGGGCCTCCAATATCCGCACTCACTCTGCAAAACACAGTACAAATACCGTTTCACGCCGAGTATTCTGTGAGCTCGTGGTATCACTTCGGACAAGCCGGCCCAATTAGTGCGTCAGCAAATGCTGAATGGCTCTCCCACGGGTGAAAAATATATTACCTAACTGTTTACATTAATCCTTTAAATTACAATATTTTTGGCATAACGAACTCACTTTTTTCATTCGAAAATAATAATGTTAGACATATTCTAAGCTACTTCGATTTCTATTATCATAAAATTAAGAAAATAAAATATTTAATAGATTAGTAATACAAAATTTTACCCATAAACGATCTTTAAATTATCAGTGTTGTAGCGCTTTGAAAACAATTTACACGACTTAATTTACAGCACTAGAAAATTATAATTTTGTGAAAAGCTTGAAAGCTGATATTCTGGGAACGCGGGGCCAAATAAATTTTGATGCAGTGTCACTACTTCCCTAACACTTCCTCGGGATACAATAAGCGGGATATAAAATTTACATATAGATCACTGTGTCCCGTCTGTACCCCTATTTGTGAGTTGTAAATAAGTCGAGGACGTGAAATTTTCATATACGACCCTTGTTGGGCTTTTGAAAACTGCCATATTTGGTGGAAAATGTTTAATAGTGTAATTGGAGGAAATGGAAATTCTAATCGCTAAAGCTTTTAACTGTAGCTACAGAATTATAAATTGTTATATGATTTCATAATTACGTCCACATTTAAGTTTTATTTAATTGTGTTTATGATAGAGCTAGAGTTAACTATCAGTTACATAAAATTAACATGAATTTACAATATAAACATAGAGATGTATGACGTACGTAGTAATCAGGAATCCACTTCATTACCCTGGAGAAACTAATTATCATGCAGCCAAGTGGGAAGCTTCAATCCCAGAGAACTGAGATTGAAGCTCTCAGTAGAGAGTACCTAGACTGACATTTGTCCTCGTGGATAACAAAGCATGTAATGAGATGTCGGTACAATCTGAGACAAAGTGAAATTGTCGATTGCATTTTCAAAATCACAGGTTTGAGTTATATCTTGTGAAAATTTAAAATTGGAAGGTTAGGTTAGTAGGTTCGAGTACATTCGTAGTTTACAGTGACACATACGCAGATAATCTAGGTTTTATTAACCTACTCCATTATTACCGGAAATATTTAAGAAAAAATCTTACATTACCTTAAAAAATTGCAGTCTTTTATTTATAGTTTGGAATTAATAAAACTGATAAGACTTGACAAGAAAACAATTTTCCCTTTTCTATTTCCTTGTTTTAACAAATTAATTCTCAACATTAAGGTTAAATTATCATGTTATGTTAGTATG
>DWCF01005714.1:0-13665 GCA_018230265.1 Delias oraia
CCTACAGGGTAATACCGCTTAAAGGTTGTATTGCGGTTGTCCATGGGCAGTGGTGTTCGCTTACCATATATGCTCCGTTGTCTGGTATACCATTAAAACAGCAGCAGCAGGGGGTACAACGTGGACCAGCAAGGCCAATGATCGTAATGAGTTGAGGATTTTGAAGGAGGGTTTTACTAAAAGACAAATAGATGACGCAGTACCTACCAATTAGAAGAATTGGAAGAAAAAAGAACTAATATCAGTATTCAATATATAAAATAATATATCAGCGAAATAGTACAAGTATTGCTTCACACTACTATTCTCACGCGTATATCTTTAGTCCTGTATAATATAAATATATATAATATTATATATTTCTATACGGTTATATATTATATCACCGCATTTGAATTTGAGATTGAACGCTTGTTTCCGGTAGCGCTGAGCGAGTTCGGCGGCGTGGGCTCCAAGCGAATGTACGGCCAGTACAATTCACCGGACCCCGAGCACCTATCAACTTCCTCCACGCTGCCATCCGGTGCCTTTATCTTCAAAATCGCCTCCATCTCCAACTGAAAATAGGTATTACATAATTTACTATTTAAACTTACACAAGCACATGTATTTATTAAATAAAAAGGGGGAGTTAGCGTTTCAGATCCGCGTGCTTTGCCGCCCTTTTAGCGATGGGTGCCCTCTTTTTATAAGATACCAAAAGCCATTGATTTGGAAATATTTTTAAGAGAAGAGCGTTGCATTCATTATATTGCGGGATAGTTAGTTGTGCCCAAACACAAGCTAACAAAATCGCTCGGTTTATATTATGGGCTGCGCGGTCTTCGGCTGACTGCCCTAGTCGGTTAATAATACAACTTCCACCGCAATATTTTAGAGCAGAGTACAGCGGTGGCTGTTGGCAGAGGCGTTCTATAGTGTGGAGTTGTTCCAGCTTTGTGTAGAACAAATAAATATATTTAATTAATATAAAAAATATGTAATTATTAAAAACGTGTAATGACTTGTAACTTTTTTGTTATAAATAAATGTATTGTATTTTATATACCTACAGTTTTTTTAATTTTTATAGCATTTATTGGTTAATTTGATCGGTGTTTGATCGGAGATGGAGGTCCAAATAGGAGGCCTATGGCCAGCAGCGGACGTCCTTCGGCTGAAATGATGATGATGAGGATAATGTTCACACTTACTTCTGTCGAAGTAGCGGCTGCCCGGAAGCTAATCGCTTCGTGTTTCGTAACCGTAATATGAATGCCACCCAAAATATTTCTCCGATTGGGTATAAATATTTCATCAACGTGCAACTTGGCGGCCGACGGAAGCGGAATCTCCTTGCAACTCACGTCATCGTTGTCGCACACATGGAAAACATCGGATACACTGGTCAGCACAGTGAGCTGCCAGTGAACGTCGGCAACCGTTTCATGCGGTTCTGTGAGAGTGCCGTGTCCCATTACGGTGTAACTAAACAATAGCAACCTTTAATAGGCTGGCAACGCGCTCGCAGCCTTACTAGTGCTAGGAATGTACATAGGCGAAGTTTTATTAACCCAGGTGAGCCTCCTGTTTGTATGCCACCCTATTTTTATAAATAAAACTTCCCATTTGTTTTTTTTAAGAATCGGTGGATAAAGACAATTTAATTCAAGTACCAATGTTTCTATATACACCGCGTGTCAGAAGACAAAATACTTAATTGAAACTACAATTGATTTCAGCTATTAAACTAGTAAGTCCAACTTGTAAGTGTAAATTATTGACGCACTTATTGGATCGTTTCTTCCGTTGTGATACCATGAGTTGACAGAATACCAGCAAAAATACTATTCCGCTGAGTGAGTGAGGATACCGGAGGATTGTCAAGTTATACAACTCAATCGGCATAAACGCCGGCAACTGTGTTCCCAACTAGAAACAGTTTTTCTAAGCTCTCTAAGTATCTGTGGCATATTGTGTGGCTAAAGCATGACAGAATACGTTGCCGTTATCCGCTATATAATATCAAAAATGAAAATTCAACTTACCCATGCTCGTTGGGTCGAAACTCAAAGGTAATATGAGAATTGTACGCCTGAGGCATCTGACTTCCGGTATCATTATTATAAACTGCAAAAGTTCTATACTGCAAGCTGCTTTGCACATCAAAGTGGACCTTGACAAGACTATGACAGTAGAACACTCCTTGAAAGTATGGGATCCACTTGCACTTCAAAGAGACCGGGGACGTGCCACTGTGCTGCTGCAGGCCATATACTCCACTGAGAGCAGACGCAACCGAATACGCATAGCGTGCACCAGGATACATTCCAAAGAAGACATTCATCAGTGCTGATAGACTCTCCAACGTTCCAAAAGCGTAGTCCATTAGCTACAAATACAATATATGGGTTTAACCCTTTCAAAGCTAATTTTCTTTTCATCAGATAGATTTGGTAAATTGTATGTATTTAAAGAATAAGGAGACAAAAAATATTTTTTATCTCTTATCTTTTCGAGCAAATCTAGATTTTCTTAATATACACAATCGTACACATACGTCCTAGATAGTAATAAGATTTAGGTATGGATAGCTGATTTGAAAGGAAATAATATAAATTTACAAAATTATAAATAATTAACATAGGAACGTCCAAAATAACTAAATTTGTTATTTTTAGATATTTTGTATTATTTTTGTAATAAATATTAATTCGTCCTTAAAAAGTCACAAATAAAATCTGTGTTACATAAGCAATAAACTGGTATTTTTTCAAAGGATCAGTCCACCGACGACGACATAAGATCGGAACAAAATAAAAAAAACCGGAACGTCTTTTAGGTTAATGAAAAGTCAGTCAACGAGGACCTACAAGTTTTGTTACTTCAGGCGGTATAGCAAGTGGCGCTTGTAGGCATTTCCTAGCCCAAGCACCGCGCCAATGAGCTTGGATCAGTCTGGCTGCTTCATGTTTCCTTATTACTTTCTCCCTTTCCTCCTTTAGAACCCCACAAGGCACTTCTTCAGTCGCCAATTCACAGACATTAGACGTTGTTGGAAACTTTGGTGGGCTCAGCAGACGATCCATTTTTTCTTTATCTACTATGGGCTTCTCTTCAGCTACCTGCAAAAACCGTAATTGAATAAATAAAAAATCCCTTCATACTGATATGAAAGACTCGTAGCTAAGCAGTATAATATATATTTTATATTTATAATATACAATATAGATATATATTTTATTATTTATTAGGTCTCTTGAAAGGCTCGACAGTAGCCGGGCGAGTACCTTAAACGTGACGGCTGTCGTAGACGTGTCTGTGCTATGAGTGACTCTCGCACCCGTTGGAGAGGGACTAATTGGGCCGGCACGTCCCAAGAAATACCACGGGCTTACGGCTCTTGAAACGGTACTTCTACTGTGTTTCGCTGAGTGAGTCGGAGTCGGAGGATATCGGAGGCCCTTAAAATGGATTGTGGAGCTGTTGGTGATGGGCGGCGATGTTATCTTACCACATAGAAGACTCATCTGTTCCATTGTTCGCTATACCATTAAAAACATAATTTTTACAATAATTGGAGAATACTTTACAATTTCCACTTGCTGCTCTTCCTCCATCTCTTCAATTATTTCTGCTTCTTCAGCTTCCGGTAGGACGCAATCACACGGATCCATCAAGGCAATGTCGCGTAAAGATTTCGGTGGTTTCGGTTTTTGCGGTAAACCAAAATCTGGGTCGTGGAAGCATTTTCTCAATGTCGAGCACGCCGCTTGGTATTCGTTCGGTAACAGTTTGTCCATGAGCAGCGACTGCAGCGCTTGACGAAACATCCAATCCAGCAGTTTTTTGTTATAACCGACCACTTTGGGGTCCCATTCGAGATCTGGCTGGTATGAACTGGAAGTATTAAAACTGTAAGAAATTAATTATAATACAGCCTTTTTTCACCCGCGGGAGAATCATTGTAAACCATATGCGGACGCACTAATTAGTTCGGCTCGTCCAAAATGATACCTCAAGCTCAAAGAATACTCAGCATGAAATGGCAGTTGTACTTGAAATGGTTCTTCTACTATGTGTCACCAGTGAGTGAGGATATCGGAGGCAGTTAAAAATTCAGCAATATAATGCACAGACTGCAGCACGCTTGTCCATGGACGGCGATGTTCTATTACCATTTAGGAGACCCATGACAAAAACATAGAGCCTAGAGACAAGCGATCTTCGTAGCTATGTGGTTGAAGCGGGGGATGTTCTTGACATATGGTTTGTGATCCAATCGAGATGTTGTTATACTAGAATTAGGTTTATTGTATATTTTAAATACGCAGGAGGCTGTGAATGGTGTGATGTCCTGGATTAATTGTGTTGACTGCCTAGTGGAAGCTCCGAGCGCCCGATTCGGCCCAAAACGCCCAAGGGGCCACTGTAGCTGGTGAAAATTCTGCCAGCTTGCTCTGTGAGCTTTGTTCGGCTATTGGACTCAAGAATGCCGAGCCCCACATATCCTCTATTAAGATGGGAATGTGTAAATGAATTTATCCACGTTCAAGGCTTATATACAATGCCAATTATTTACGGGTTTTGTTAATGTCGTGATATTTTTTTTTAAATAGCAGAAGAAAACTGCGCTTGCACAATTCAATAATTTAACAATTTCAATATTTTGGCTGTACCCTAACTAGATATTTGTCCCGGGTATCGCTAACCGTGGCCGACTGCCTCGTTTATTTTAGAGAAAAATTCTTCTCATTTACTTGTAAAACTCTCTATCGCTGGAGCTCAAGGTCGCAGAAGAGCGCGTAGCTCGAAACCAATTGGAAAACGCGATGCTGAGATTGCTCAGAAACCTTGATACCCATGGGCACTCATGCACAGCTGCCGATTGAACAACATCTCTAGTACCCAGCACCAGGGTCGAGTCGCTTAGCATCATGGCCGACCAGTTCATACGGGAATGTACCCATAACCTGAAAACAAACTTCTATTTGCAATTTCAGTTGAAAATAAAACCTTAAAATTAACTTTTCAAGTAAATAATAATGAGTCAAAGCAAACCAGCACTAAACCGATTACTCAAAGACGGCCTTGCACCTATTTGCCTCTCATTTTTAATATACAAACAGAAAACCGCACCAAAATCCATGCATTCGCTTTGGGAGCATCGAGGTCATAGGCACGCACACGCTAATCCTTTAAGTATTAAAAAATATATTCCAATCCAGTATTAAAATTTATTTATTAATATAGAGTGACATGTTTGAACATCACGATGGTTGAAAGGAGGTTCAGAAATGTCATAATTTTTAACCCAATCTTAACAAAACCGAAATTAAATAATTTGTTCCTCTTTTATCTCGCGTCGTCGGTTTGTGAATATTCTATCAAACCAAACGGTAAGACATCAAAGTGCTTATTTTAATTAAAAGTTTTGAAGCAAACATGTGTTTATATTGTCGTTCTAAAAAATATAAACCTGCAAAAATGTCGTCCCGGCTGCAGCACAACTTCTATACAATCGTACCCCCTCGTCGAGAGATAGGTCTCGACTCTCGGCAACTCAACATCGACAAACCATTCAAACACTTCCAGTACGAGATACGCCGGCTCAATGAAATCTATCACCGGCAGACCGCAGTTGAACAATATCCTTGGATGTAGTGTCGTGAGCGATATCCTCATGACATTCTCTTCGGGTCCGTCTATCTGAAGGTAAAGGGGAGCACATTTTGGCGCTGCCACGTCCAGGTTTTTGTTTGGCGGCGCTTTCGTAATCCTTACTGGTGGGCAGCTACTCGCCGTCGCGTACTGGTACATAGACGGAAAGAATAGAATATTCACGTTGAGGAGAAATTGACGAATCTGCAAATATAAGAGGACTTATGCTCAATTGCGCTCCGAACAATTATAAATTATTATTTATTCGGTCTCTGGAAGGGCTCGACAGTGACCAGGCGAGATACTGTCGCAGCCGTGGGAGAGTCACGCTGAAACATCGGCGGACGCACTAATTTAGGACCACGTGGTCCCAGAATACTCAGAGTGACATGTTAGTAGTACTTGAAAAGATGCTTCTACTGTGTTTCGACGAATGAGTGAGGATGTCGGAAGCCTGACATCGGATATAATAAGCCGGCAACACAACTAATGCGTGGACTGTGGCGCGCTTGTCCATGAGCGGTGATGTTTTCTTACCATATAGGACACCCACGTTCTCCGTAATCCGCAACAAGAAGAGCAAACTGTCCCTCAGACACAAAATCACGTTGTACAAGACGTGTATCCGCCCGTGCATGACCTACGCCAGCGTAGCCTTCGCACACTCTGCTCCCAGCCACATTACGCGCCTGCAGGCGATCCAGTCGCGGTTCATGCGAGTCGCGATTGGGGCGCCCTGGTTCGTGCGGAATGTGGATCTTCATTTTGAACTGGAGATCCTGACAATAGCCCAATGAATGAAGCGGGCGACCGAGCGGTACTACGACAAGGCAAAGTCGTACCCTAATCCACTAATACGCGACTGCGTTAAATATTTCGCGTCCCCACTAAGATAAAGGCGCCCGTCGCACCGACGGCCACTACACATACTAAACGATCCGGACGATCGCATCACAGTAGCAAACAACAAGTTCTTAGCCTCCATAGAGGAGAGGCAAGGTAAAACATCAGATGATAGGGTTTTGTGTAGGGACCGCGGTAAAAACCGATACTGCTCGCGAAGCGCATTCCGGTGAGCTTCCGGCCGGCCACTCAGGCGGCCAGCGTCGCCGCGACGGTTCAAGCCGAGGTTCGTGTCTCCCAGGAGGTGCCCTTGGGCCTGTCGTGGTTATAAACCAATGTCTCGGCGATCCTACGGCTCGCTCCAAAAGTCCGCGCTAAGCTGTAGAGGCCTTATGCCGACAGCGGTTAGTCATTTCAAAAAAAAAATCCGTAATCCGCTATACCGTAAAAAACAAGAAATAATTAATATCTCACAGCGTCAAATTGAATCCATTCTCGTAGCTCTTCTTTTATCTGCAGATTGGAGTTGTTAAAATTTCCCGAACGGTTTACGTCCTTAAGACCCTTCTTGACCTTGAAGCAAAATATCTTTGTAATCAAGTAATAAATTTCCGTATTAAAAAATAGTTATTTGTAATTTACCATGGTTAAACAATTTACCGGCTTGCGCTGGAGTTCCTAAGTTCGAATAATCGTGAAAAAGGTTTAGAAAATTTTCAGGTAAATAAACTAAAATACCTTATAAATTTCATTCTATTAGCAATATATAAAATAGTCAGGTTAGTTAGACCATATATAACTCAAACGATGCCACAGTTTTTCATGAAATTTTATAATTACGTAGTGTGTATCAACGCTTAGCTACTTTTTATTCGACAACGAAAATATAATGTTTTTAGTAAATCAGTTTTTCAGATTTAGGGGCCAATGATTAACGAGGGTCCATGATTGAACTCTGTGGTTGGTAGACCAGGCGACCACGTCTGCGAGGCCCACTAGTAGCGCATAACAGAAATATATAAGGTCAATATTTAAAAAGAAAAATAACCTTACCGGTGGGTTCGTTCTGTCGTGGTCCTCTCGAAATTGAAATGTTATCTGAAAAAAATCATATTTTATCTTTAAATTACAGAAAACTAACAGCTGCGAAAGATCAACAGTACAAAAATTAATAGAAAGGGAAGGCCAATTAAAGTTGTTTACAAGTGTACAAGATAAATAAGAGATAAAATTAGCAACAGGTATTTGTAGGTACATAATACAATGACAATACATGGGTGGATAGAAAAATAATAAAAAGAATACACAAAAATTATACAAAAAAACGAATTCAAAACTAATGTCATGTCAAAAAACAAGATAACAACATAAATTAAATGGGTAATTTAAAAAAGGACTTGCTATATTAATATATAGGGTAATTTTTATCGCCTAAAAAACGGAGGGTACGGTTTTTTCAGCCGGTAGGTCGACGATCCAGATGCACGACGCTTACAGTCGCGGAAGTCTTACCCGGTGAGCCATTACTGCGCCCAGCCACACCCTGCCATTGCAACACCACGGGCCTAGTTATATAACCGGCTACACTGGACTCAACACAACCCCAATCAATGCTCCTTTTCCATAGCACGTTTCCCTTTTGCTTGAAGGGCCGTCAAGGTCGAACAAGCAAACGGCACGGTCCCTTCGAGACCTGTGACCACAACTTACAGTAGTATCTAAATACATCTAACTAATGAAATCTAGACTTCTTCTTACAGACTCTGTACTTAGAATGTCCAATAGATGAGGTGCGTATGACTGCTTCAGTAGCCCGTTGATCTTCAGAAACTTGGTGCGAGGACAAGCGTAGGCTTCGTACAAGCCGTGGTGCCGAGCCCAATCCACCCATCGATACGTCTTCCACTGCGGAACCTCTACGGAAGACAAAACGAGTTATTTCTTAACTTTTATAAAACCAAACTTCTGCCGGCAGAGGTATTCCCAAACTAATAATGCTAAAAATTATAATAGAATAATAAGTACATCACCTGGATCGCCATCTCTTGGGAGCTCTTTAAACTAAAATGTAGAAATGCAATTAATCGAACCTGGTTCTGGTAGTGGTTTCTTCAGTGGGAGATCGCGGGCCATATTCACCAGTAGTATCAACTGATGGCTGGGCGTGATCCCAGGCAGCGCGTAGGGCGGCTGAGCCTTCGTGTCCTCCAATAAAATTGTCGTGATCGCATTGCGCTGAAAGTGTAATTTATATTTTATAAGTTTTACAAGGATATTAACAATAATATATTATTATAGAACAATAAGTAAATATAATTTGAAGAACTACTAAACGTTATGTTAAAACAGAATAATGTTTAATATAAGACTTTAACAAATACGTAAAATTGCATAAATATAAAAACATTATATACTGAACTATAAAAAGAAACAACATTTAAGCTTTTTTACTTCAGTTGTGGTGCTATAATTTATTAATTCCAAAATAACTAAAAATATGCAATTAAGTGTCATAACACAAAATCATCAATGTCACCATCCGTCAAGGATAGACTAAAGAAAAACGATTAATTCGCTGTAACGAGGTTTTTTTTATATATTTAGTTACATAAAAAAGGAGGCAACCACTCAGGAGTCTCACTTAGTATAACTGATAGTATAAGCCCATGGCCTACTTTAAAATGGTAAAGTAAATAATAAGGTCAATATTGTATTTTTGCTATTGATAAGCGGTTCTCCGTTCATGATCATCTCTTGCCTTTTCAGGGCCGCAGTCGAGTTGCCGGTCTTCAAAAGATAGGCACAATGACAGTGACATAAGCTATCTCATTGTCACTAGTCTTTAGAAAAGCGTCTGGTCATAATTTTTAGAATATGCCCTACAAACTTATACTATAAGTAGCAGTAAATAAGTAATACCCGGCAGAGGAGTTCTTGCACGATACCTCTTAGGATATGGGATCTCTTAGGATTTGCCGTAAATACAAGTTCCGAATATTAATGTACAAAATTATACGCTGTACTAGATGCATCTCCATGTTGGAGTTTCAACTAAAATTGTTATTCGGAATAACAATGCAAACATAGCATGGAAAACTTTTCATAATTATGCGGTTGAAATTTTTAGACACATTGTATTTTCAAGATAGCTTTAAAATCGTTTTTCTCAACCTGCGGTCCAAGGACCACCTCTGGGCCATACACACATGCAATGAACAACCAAAATAAATACCTTATCTGAATTTTTTGTTTATTTTATTAATGGCTCCTTGAAAACTGTTTTGTATTCCCAGGGGTCCGAGGATGAAGCAGATTGAGGATCGCTGCTTTAGAGCACGCACCCGTGTGGAGTTAGTGTCCTTGGCCGTGGGTTTCTTGGTGCTCTTTGACTTAATGGTGCTCAAATTTGTATCGCTGTCTTCGTCCCATGAAAAGACGCATACCTCTGACGTCACCAGCTCCCAAAGTCGTTGAGGGTCGGCCAAGTCACCTAGCGACGTGGTTTTTAAGACAACATCTTAAAAGACAAATATCTTCTTACTATATGCTCGTCAATGAGTCAAATTTTAACATTTCCCTTATTTTGTGACCTCTGTGACTACTGGTTACAATTCTGCCAGTGTCAGTGTGATATATTGACACAAATAACCACAGATAATCAAACAATATTATAAAAAATAATTCTAAGAGAGATACAAGTCAGGTGTAACTATGAACCAGTATTTTAACCAAAGACCATTTCTGAATTTTGTGGGTTAATGCGTTTTGAAACCACATACATATCCTTGTAATCAAAAACCACGTGACAGATGACACCCCAATTTCAATAATCTTGAACATAGTTTTGTATGTGTGTGTTGATACCCATGTGTGGATGAATATCGGAGTGTAAAAATGTAATCCAATTGAGAGCCTATACAAAGTATTTTCATTCCATTAGCGAACCTATCTTTACAATCATTAATTTACGTTATTTATTTATAAAACACTAAAATTTATTAGTAATAAATACTATTTATCACGCATACATTAATTACCAACAGAATTTCGATTGAAGCGTATCTTTGACAATTATTAATAACAAAACAATTATAAAATATTAGGATGCATTAAGATTATAAAGGTAAGTTTAAAAAGGCAACGATTATGTATGTATATTATGCTGTATGCTCCATATGCTCCACCAGAAATGGCTGAGCACCGGTTTTCAGCGCACGCCGTACACGCAAATATATTGCAAGAACAAGTTTGGACAACCAAGACAAAACATTACATTAAATATACCACGTTATCACAAAATGCTCAACGTGAAATGGTAGCAAAAATGGAAACGGTGCTTCGACTGTGTTTCGCCGAGTGAATGAGGATATCGGAGGGCCTTATCAATGCCGTATAAGTGGCGTAAAAATTCAGCGACACAAACAATGCTCAGACTGTGGCGTGGTTGTTCATTTGCGGTGGTGTTCTTTTACCATATAGAAGACCCACCTACTTCTTAGTCCGCTAAAAAAAATAAGAATTGAATGATACGAAACACAGGAAATAACTCAGCACCAAGACCAAGGTTCCCACTTTTATAGGCAGCAAGGCAGTTGCGTATTTGGGGAGAATAGTCAAGTACTTGGTCGCGCGGTAGGTTAAGCTTCCCCTAAAGGTAGCTGTGATAATGTCAACTGTTAATTAACATAAATCGATGCCTGTTAATCAGATAAGCCATGAATGAATATTAGATTAACAAAGATTTTTTTTTATTTTTATATTTGTGTGCAGAGGGGCAAGAAGGCGCTGAGCACCGGCGATCATTCACTTGTGGTCACACCCCTTTAAACTTACTTTTATAATTTTTGTATAACTTAATTTTTATTTTTTGGTGTACATTGTATTGGTAAAGGTTTAGGCAATTGTCAAAGATACACCTCAGTCTCAATTCTGAAGTAATTAATGTGCACTTGATAAATAGTATTTATTTTTAATAAATGCAATATTAAATATTGTGCACTTATATCAGTGTCGGTGAAAGACTTCAGGTCAAATATAACGACAAATAACCAGCGATCTTGTAAGTGAGGTTCATTGATCCAGTTAGAGCGTGCAATATATCAAACTCTGGCATCTCTTCATCTTCAAAGTCGGCGCCCTCGTCCGAATTCATGTCGGGTGCGGCCAACTTAAGCAGCGCCTGTGAAATTTTGATTAGCAATTATGCATTTACGGGTTGTGAATTTTTTAAAGGAGAGATAAGTAAAGAATATAAATTTTAAAAGATTTATGTTCCGTGAGATATAATTTTTATAGACCGTCTACAGTGTCGCTGAGTGAGTGAGGGTATCGGAGGCCCTTAAAAATGCCGCTAAAGGCGTAAAAACACACACAACAAATGCTTGGACCGTAGCGCAGTTGTCCATGGGCGGCGCTGTTCTCTTACTATACAGGAGACCCATCTGCTTAGTTGTCTCCGAAACCATGCTCTAACCTTAAAATAATAATTGAAATGTTACTTTCGGATATTAATGAAACTCGTGACTATAAATGCCATGCTCATGTCATGCTATTAAACAAACTCACCTTACAAATCAGTAGCGGCCATAAATGAACAACCGGTGACGTCACAGCTGGTGTCGCCATTTTGACACCTGGCTTTGAAGGCGCGTGACAGATGATTGGGGAGAAAGGCAGCAGCGGCGATTCAGTCGCGTCAATCGGGACCAAATCGCTTACCCACACGCAACGCCAGGCGCCCAAGTAGTATAGACGGACAAGGTAACAACCTGAAAAATGAGAATCGCATTGTACCTTGGAATTACAAAGAAGTAAAGCAAGGATAGTTGCGGATTTTTCATGGAATCAATGGCAAACGAGTAGAAGGCTCACTTAGGATAAACGAATTCACCTAAACACTCCTATGCCTTTGTTGGCTCAACAGCCGCGGGTGCATTAACGACAATTAAATCTTCTTATATTTTACTAGTTTGATTTTCTGTACTATGGCTTTACAAAAACAGTACAAAATTGAAGCCCCTAAGTTTATTCAATTTAATTACTTTATAATAAACTTATTTCTACAGCTTATAGTGTACGTCTTTGATCGCATTTATCAACTACTTCAAACTGCAACATTTAACTTTTGCCTACTTATCTGATAAAACATAAATGATGCGAAGTACATGAACTATCTCTTAAAAAAATCTTATATCAAGAGAATTTCAACCGTGGGAGATTATTTTTATTACTGATGCACTAATTAGACTGGCTCGTGGAAATCATACCATGGGCTCGCAGACAACTCAGCGTGAAACGCTACTCTACTGTGTAATAATAATATCAATATAATAATAACTCAACTATTATTCTACATTGTAATAAAGTTCTTAGCAATATTGTCGTTGGGGATTTGAAAAAAAAAATTTCAGTTTCAATATTATTATTTTTATGTTAATTTTTATGCCATGCAACTTAAATTTATTAGGTCTCTGAAAGGACTGACACTGACCGGACGAGTGGCTTAACACTGTAGCTGTAGTCGACGGAGAACACGCTGAAGCATATGCTGACTCAGTAATTGGACCGGCTTGTCCGAATTGATACCACGGGCTCATAGAATGCTCAGCGTGTGTTTCGCTGAGTGAGTAAAGACTTCGACATAAGACATAAAAAGACGGCAACACAACTAATACGCGGACTGTGGCGCGGTTGATGATGGTTTTACTACCACATAGGAGACTCACCTACTGCATTGTCCGCTATACTTTAAAAACCTAGATGTCCAACGCACCCACCACAAAGCCATTGGGTATAAACAAGGCAATATATACAAACTGTAACTAGAACGGGGTCTAGCCTCGTGAACTGATACAGACATCAAGAACACAGTACGTGTATAACGAAGGATTATGTAATAATAGGGTTATTCGATCATTTGTAAAGTATAGACCTTGAGTGAGAATATCGGAGGCGCTTAAAAATGCCGATTAGCAGCATGTTATAAAAAGTCGGCAATATAGACTATGGCACGGTTGGTGACTATATAGACTATGGTGTTACCATATAGGAGCCCCACCTGCTCCTTTGTCTAAAATGTAAAAAAAAATATAAAATTGAGCATCTTAAATAATTTATTTTCTTAAAAAATCGTTAAGTACAAGAATAGAAATAGAACAAATCAATAAAAAAACACGTAGAATT
>DWCF01005715.1:0-13662 GCA_018230265.1 Delias oraia
GCAGCGAGACTCCGAGCATTGCCCTCTCCATAGCTCGCTGAGTGACTCTGAGCTTCTCCATTAGACTCATCGTAAGCGACCACGTTTCAGATCCATATGTCAACACTGGCAACACGCGCTGATTGAAGACTTTCGTCTTCAGGCACTGAGGTATTTTAGAGGAGAAGATGTACTTGAGTTTTCCGAACGCTGCCTGATCGCTGAATAAATATAAAATACATTAAATGGTAATTGTACTGGAAATGGTGCTTCTAATGTGTTTCGCTGAGTGAGGATATCGGAGGACCTTAAAAACGCCACTTAAGTGGCGTAAAAATACGGTAACACAACCCATGAGTGGACTGCAGTGCGGTTGTCCACGCGGGACGCTTTTCTCTTACAATATAGCAACCCCACCTGCTCCGTTGTCCGGTATACCATAAAAAACTTAAGTACTTAACCTTAATAGGTACACTGTTTAGGCTGCATTTATGATTTGATTTTAAACTACCTTTACAAATAATTATTTTTCAAACCATTAACACCAATATAGCATTTCCTGAACATACGTTCTAATTAATATCATTTCGAAGATAAAAAATACAAGCCCATATGTTTCGTGCTCAGATCTTATTTACTTCGTCATGAATAATTTGTGTTTCGTTGTACCATTTCCTTCAACATTTCCCTAATGACTCGATAGGCTTAAATAATTATTACAGAGATTAATATACGTTTTGTAACGAAAATTAGATCTTTTTCATATCAATGTGTTTATAGTAATTTTAAAATATATAAATCAGCATGAAATGGTAGTTGTACTTGAAACGGTGCTTCTACTATTTCGCTGAGGGAGTGAGGATATCTGAGGTTTTTAAAAATACCGTTTAAGTGGCGTATAAATTCGGTAATACAACCTATGAGCGAACTCCGGCGTGGTTGTCCATGGGCGCCGGTGTTCTCTTACCATATAGGAGACACACCTGCTCCGTGGTCCGGTAAGTGTGGTTGTTAGTTAACAATAGACTGTTTAACTACTTAATCGATTTTAACAAAATTTTGCAGACTATATGCAGATTTATTTAACCCGAAACATTCATATCATAAACTATCATTAGTTTATATCTCAATTTTTATTTGCAATATTATTTTATAGCGAACTTTTTCTTTATTTATCATGATTCTTTGTTAGTTCGAAAAGATTCCAACAGATGACGGTATAAAGTAATTTGTTGACTGTATTAAATGTTTATGCAACCGAATAAAGTGGGTGATACCAAAGTCCCCGGTCCTCTAATAATAATCTGTATAATGTTTGAATCAATATATATTCAAAATAGTAATATCTAAAGAAAAAAGCATTAAATCGTTTAAAATACTGGCTGATCACATATTTATAACTGATGGGAATTGGTTAAAGATTGATAAGTACAATTGAGTAGGTGTGTTCGAACTTAATCAAATCCCGATTAGCTCTCAGCATCTTGATAACAGTAGTTATATGTACATATTGTCCCGGTAATGTGTTCGCCTGGTAAGCGAGATAACAGACGTATTTCTATAAACACAGGATGTAGTATCAAGTTAAACACGAGAAAGTAAATGCAATACAAAGGTATAACCAGTATAAAAGAAACAACAAATGGTTGTTGGTTTTATTTTAAAATCCTATTTAAGTGTGTAATAACAGAACCGTGAATTTTTTCATATTTACAAACCATTACATAATTTTTTAACTGTGTTCAATCAAGTCCAAGTACTATCTTTTTATTTTATAGCAAACAATGGAACGGATGTGTCTCCTATACGGAATGAGAACACCGCCGCTCTTGAACAACTGCGCCACAGTCCGCGCATTGGTTGTGTTGCCGTCTTTTTATGATCCTTAAGCGGCACATTTAAGGGCGTCTGATATCCTAACTCAATCAGCAATACAAGTACCATTTCACGTTGAATATTCTATGAGCCCGTGGTATCACAGTGGACGAGCCGGTCCAAGTCAGCATATGATTCAGCATGGCTCTCCCACGGGTGCAACAGTATTAAGACTCACGCCCGGCTATTGTCAGTCTATTTTTTTATAATATATCGTCTCTTATTTAATTAGTATTATTTTATATGTTATTACACCCTGTTGAAAAAATATAATATTATACTATAAGTTGATTGATATTATTTTTGTATAGCAAACAACGGAGCAGGTGGGTCTTCTATATATGTAATAAAGTATGTAGGTAAATGATTATAATATTTTTTAAGTTAGCTCTCAGATTAAATCTATTCTAATGCTTTCTCGATTTCCTAATTTCATACAAAGTGTCACTAGTTCGGTTGCAATACGGAGAACTCGTAGCTCGATCTTGTATCGGAGTCGAAGTGACCTGGCAGCGACTGCCGGACTATTACCCGCCTTAATAAACTTAAATCCAATGAAATTCGCAACAAAGTGAACTGTTTCGAGTGCGGCTTACCAGAGATTTGTAAGCGGCGGTTGATATAAATTCTCTACAACTCAACCCGCCTCTAGTGTAGTTGTAAGGAATTTAGGACAAATTTCAGATTAAACATGCATTACTGATGTCAGATCTTATACAGTAATGCAGTTGAAGTTCTCTAAAATGTATTAAATTGCGTCAGTCTTGATTTTCGATATAACTTAGCACGTATGATAGATTGATATTTACATAATTCATGTTACGAGGCCATAAACAGGAATTCGCATATCGCTCGCTACGCCTGTATAGTAAAATATCCCGAAAGCGAGGGGCTATAAAAAGTTAGCTCCACTGAAGTAAAGTTCATATGGAAAAAGTTAGCGGGACACTTTAGGAAATGTGCCGATTTCAACACCGCTGAAGGAAATAACAAAAAAGTTTTGACTTATTACCCGTTCAGTTCGTAAACATGTTACGGGATGTTTTTTCCACTTATCATTCAACTAATTTGTAAGAAAAGGACTTGATATGATTTTGAACTCTAATAAATACAGTTTTATTTTTATAACCACTATTAAGATGTAATTCTTTGAAAAGATACTATAAATTATTTAGATTAAGTAATTTAAGTTGATATTTACTGTATAAATTGAGTGAGTTTTATTCCAAAATCCCTTTATAATAAAAGTAAATCGATGTTGGGAACAAAAATTTACCTTAATTCTCGTCCGTAAAAATTAAATATAAACAGAATCAAAATTTCCATCACTTTAAAATCACATTACGACGCTTCAGCAGTTAAACCTTAAAAAATCAATCTTGTAAAATAAAGTGTCTCAGAAAGGATTTGTGCTTTAAATGCCTTCATTAACTCCCGAAGGGTTTCTTGATAGAAATGGCGCCATTTGTATTGAACTAATCGGGACCAACTTCTTAAGAATTTCTGTAGACATCGTTTGTTCCTCCGATTCAGTTATCTATGGTACAGATGCTACCAAACCAATATTTCATACCACATCTTTTATTCAAGATATCTTGGAGAAATATTTATTATATTTCATATTTTCCCTACATTAACAAAAGTATATTATGTTTTAATATTTAATTATTGCTTCAATTATAAGAAATACAACAATAAATATATATAAAATATTTTTTGTAAAAATTTACTTTTCTTTGCAAATATTTCATTTACATTTCTTAATTCACGTAATGTATAAAACTATAAATGGAACTTGCAACTAATTTTATGAATTGATTACCAAAAAGTTCTTTTTAAATATTATACTTGATGAAATAATAACAACAAAAATATTAAATTATATTTATAATTTTAGCTGTTTAGTTGGGAATACGGAGGTCAAATATATATATATATATATATTATTAAAAAGATATCAAAATATTTTTAATGTTTAATATTAATTATAATATAATAATTAGATCTTGCTTAAACAAACACTTGACATATATAATGTTACCTTTAGCTGCATATTTGTGCAATTAGTTCTGCAATGCAAATAGCGTTGAAGTCTGTGAACTCTGTCTCTGTTCACTCGATCAATAAATATTTGCTATAATTAGATATTAAACCAAGAAAAATTCACAAAAAAATATGTGGCAAATGAAAAAAAATTATATCGGTGTAGGGATACGAAAAATAAACAATGGGGAAGTAATTACCATATAGACTTTTGGAGGTTGATGGAAAATTTTCAACGAATCAAACAAAACCATAAAGCTATTTATTTAAAAAGGTTTTAATCTGCAATAAATTTTCAAGATAATTTGTATAGTTCGTCTAATATTTCTGTGGAAATTACTAGCTTATGAACATGAGTCCTAATAACAAAACTATTTTAAACTGCATACTTTAACCACCAGGTATTTAGATAGATAAGAACTTTGCTGGAAGGGAACCAAATGTCAGTTGGCAACAAACTTCACCGCCATTAGTATTTGTGACAGAAAAGGTAGAATAACACTTTAAACAGTGAAAAGTAAAAGTGCTAAGTCTTAGATATTATTTTAATATAGTTTATATTAGTGTATGAACAAAAACATTGTGAAATAAAACTTCCAATAGTGAAGGATATTTTAATTTATAAATTTAAATTTGTTTTTTTTTTAGAAAATTGATTACTTGATTTTGATTTGAAGAAAAAATTTATGTTTTTCTGTTTTGGGCTTACAATTTTAAAGTTTATAATATGATTTTAATTATATTATTTCATTTTAATATATCTATTATTTGTTCGCTATATCTTAGTATCATAAGTAATCTTGCTCTTCGTCAATGTTTATCTCGAATTGATAGATTACAAACAAATTTTCCATTTGTGCTCTTTTCATTTTTCTTTTATTTAATAAATGGAACATATTATATATATATATATATATATATATATATATATTTATCGCAGATTCCAATAATTAGTATTTTATATAAGAAATACAGTTTAACTAATATAAATGTGTCAAAATTATTCAACCCCATTGTTTGAAAAAAACTGAAGTTTGAATTCCACTCAACTTCCCTTGAGTACAAAGAATTAATACTGCCTATTATAGCTTCAATACAAACATTTGAAATAGGTCACCCGTGTTACTCTCATAGATGGAAAATTTATTTTATATTTCCATGGAAGTAAATTTTTTATTCAAATTCTGTTCGTTTAGGTTTTAAATTCTGCACGACGGCTGATTTACAAAATGAATTCACAAATATTTTTTTTACAATCGATGATTTCTAGTTCAGTGATGTTTAATCATCGCAAAGTATATTACAATTTATAGTGTAGGTATCTCATGTTGTAACCATATCTCTAGTTCATAATATAGACAGACAGATACGAGCTGCCGAAACAGACAGTTGTCAATTTATTTTAGCAACGACGATTTAAATTAAAGATCTTTAAGTGGCTGTAAGTTTCTTTTTGTTCTCTCGCAAATATAATTTAGAGTAATTATTTTGACGATGTAAATGTATACATATAACATAAATTTAGTAAAAGGGTTGCAAATAAGACAATACTAGATAAGTTTGTTTATGGATAATGGAGTAGGTGGGTCTCTTGGTAAGAGATAACCTCCGCCCATGGACAACCGCGCCACGTTTCAATTACAGGTACCATCACGGTGAGTATTATGTAAATTACCTATAGTGCAACAGTAAGTAAAATTTAAATATAATTAGAAATTATGATGATGAAATGATTAATGAAATATCAAATGAGGATTTTATAGAAACATAATGTTACAAACGAATCAATGAACATTAGGTATTCTGAAATGATGAACATCAATGTTGATGGCATATTTAGAACACAACGGCCATTGATTTCACGTTTGAAGATTCGTACATAATGGACGCTAGCTGTTTTATTCTGAACAACCTCAAATTTAGATAAAGAAATCAATACCAATCGAAAATATTTCCCATACTTCGTATTTCTAAATATAAACTTCTCTTAAAAAAACTTATTGAAAATTAAAAATAACTTATTGTTAATAACTTGTTGAAGCGAGTGGTTTTGAAAAGGTTCGCGTCCCGGTCTGGACAATTATAATTTAATTTATAATTTATTCGGTTTCTGGAAGGGCTTCACAGTAGCCGGGCGAGTACTTAATAATGTCGCACTCATGGGAAAGCCATGCTGAAGCATGTGCAGACGCACTAATTGAGCCGCATCTTCCGAAGTGATACCATGGTCTCACAGAATACTCAACGTGAAACGGTACTTGTATTATGTTTTACAGAGTGAGTGAGGCTATCGGAAGTCCTTAAAAGTGCCGCTTAAGCGGTATAAAAAGCCGGGAACACAACCAATGCGCGGACTGTGGCACCGTTGTTCATAAGCGGCAGGGTTCTCTTATCATATAGGAGACCCACCTATTCTGTTTTCCGCTATATAATCGTTTATTATAAAGAGTAAATTAGTGCAATAGGCTGACTATAAGTAAATATATAATATATAACGGTAAACAATACGTATTGGGTTATAGATCAGTCCGGGTTACAGATCGACATAAGCCGCCGAAACCTCACACCGCCATTCGACAAGTAGTGGCCATATCCGCTCACGTGTACCATTGTCTATATAGTGTAAGGTTTAATGAAATTTAAGCCACCGTTTTATAGATAGACATTGTTAAATTGTAAATATAGAAGTATTTGATTATTTTTGAATCCTTTCCGATGACGAATCCTATAAGTATGCTCAATTGAGGACTTATGAAAAAATAAACATTGGCCGTCTAAAATAGAATTTATCTGACTATTTTCTAGTACACTACTTTATAAATGACTCTACAGTTAATCAAAGATATAACGTTTAAGAGGTTTCAGCGAAGGCTATGCAATCCCATCGTCGGAACATCGATAAGATAAACCAGTTTTAAAAGCATTGGAACAAAGAAACAAGCAATAACGAAATCAAAGGGACAGCGAAATTGCATAGAGCCTTTGAGGAAATACGGAAATTTGGTATCCGCCATCTCATCTCCGCAATCACGCCGGCATACTTTACGTGCCCGGAAGCCTGGCCAAGCCGTACTTATTTACCAGAAGTCGAAGTTCTGCTTTATTTTTACATATACATTAAGTATATAAAATTGCAGACTTTCATAATATTATGACAATAAATCTATACAGCATATAAAACCTTAATTCTATTTTTTTTAACCTGTAACCTGTTGAGATGAAAAACTATCTATGATAAATTTACAAAGTAAACGAAGTTAACGAAAAGTTAACGAAATCTTTCGTTATTTTACAGATTATGCCCGTTCAATGTGAAATATCATGAAAATTGAGTCATTGAAGTCTTAACACGTGAGCTAGTATTATATGAACAGGATGGCAACGACTTTAGTATTGACACAGAGACACAAAACGAGAGAGTCCACCAGCGGGGAGTCATTACACGCGGCCGCAGAGCCGAGACAAAGCGGCTTTAATTGGACGGAGCTGTCCTCACTACTGTGCCTCTGGTTACCGGCCGCCACAGACGAAATCTGCACCGGAAATTCACATAATATGCGATACATTGCAATATGAATATTATTTCTTACAACAATTTAATTATCACTGAAAATATTTGATGGTATCCTCTACAAAAATTAGTATATTAGAATTCTATACAGTGTTTAGTGTATAGATTAACAATTCATAACTATTGGATATGTGAATTTTAAGAAGCAGTCTGGAAAGTTTTAAAATATGTATTGATTTTTATTAAGAATATGTGAATACAATATAAATAAATCAGTGTGCATACAAAGCCTATCTAAGAGTATAGAGTACAATCCGCGGCCCTTGAAAGTTGTGCCCATCTTGTATTGTAGTCACGTCCGGTGTCGATATTCTATCGAAGTAACCCTCGGTAATTTATGAAGCCGGAGAGGCGTGGCGGTATGAATTATGGTTGGGACAGAAGAACCATAATGTTTACAAAGTAAAAATATTGGCCCACTCGAAACGCGCAAGAAAATACATTACTTTACAATCTAAAATTGTATCTCTAATTCAATTTTGGTTATTACAATTTTGTATTTTAAATTTTGCTATGGAAAATTATTTTTCTCAAAAAAACTCTTTGGCACCACTATAATCAGAATCAAATCATAGAAAGACATACACCATACAAGTAGCTAAAAAACTTACAACAAAAGAAAACCATCAATTCTCGATTCGATTTGAATAAAAGGTATTCTTTTGTACGAGCAAGGCCTAGCTAGGTACGTACAATGGAGGGGTCATTTTTCACTCTGGATGGCCGTAAATCACAAACAGACTGCCATATTTCATAGTCGATAGAGTGGCCGTCGCGAGACAGGAATTGCGATCGAAATATCATTTGATACAACTCAATCAAACTCAAGTTTAAATTTGAGGTAGTCTTTAGTGGACCCGTTTTTAAAAACCTTTTCCAATTTTCAATTATTGCCGTTTTGATTTAATACATACAATCTGTTTTCTTTTAAAATAATTAACAAACTATTCTGTCGTTTAAGATTAAATATAAAGTAATTATTTAAAAAATATGAAATAAAAACATAGTCTCTGTTATGTTTTTTTATAATATCGGTGGCAAATGAGCAGGAGGCTCAGCAAGGGCAAGCGGTCTTCCACCCATGGACACCCCTAGCCCTTGCAGAGCCACGGTTGCGTTGCCGGCCTTTAAGGAAAGTGAACGCTCTCTTCTTGAAGGTCCCCAAGTCGTATTGGTTTGGAAATACTCCTGCGAGCAGTATACTAGTCTTAGAAAAGAATGTATCATTAGAATATATCATTTTTTATATTTTGTTGTATAAACTTAGGCTTTATGATTTGGTTACTTACATCACATGTTTTAAAAGAAGAAAATATTTTTGTATTATATAAGAAAGAAATAAATATATGATTCCTAGATTCATAACGGTAGAAGTAAATTTTACAGAGCATTTAACAATATACAAACAGAATGTAACAATAAGCAATAACTTGTATCACCTTTCTATACTTTCATCAAGATCAGCCTGTCAAGTGCACTGCTGGACTAGGCCTCCCCCAAAGACGCCCACCTATACTTTATTTAAATATTGCTTTAAAAAGGGAGAGCCTCGAGAGCTTTTTTGAGAGCCTTATATCTAAATGGTTTAATAAATCTATCATGAAGCGAGAGGTATCGGGTTCGAATTCGGGTCCGGACAATAGTAATTATAATTTAATTTAAAATTTGTTTGGTCTCTGGATGGGCCTAACAATGGCCCGGCGAGTGTCTTAATACTGTCGCACCTGTGGGAGAGCCATGCTGAAGCATATGCAGACGCACTAATTGGGCCAGCTCGTCCGAAGTTATACTACAGACTCATAGAATACTCAGCAGAAACGGTACTTGTACTGTATTTCGCTGAGTGAGTGAGAATAAAGAGCGTAGAAGCCGGCAATACAACCAATGCGCGGACTGTGGGGCCGTTTTCTATGGGCGCCGGTGTTCTCTTACCCATCTGCTCCATTGTCCGATATACAATAATAACAAAATTGCATGATTTCACTGATTTGTGCTTATAATTCTGATATTTACTGATGTATCACCTTGTCGTTAGCAGTGTGTGCACATGTTGTGATGCGGCATAATTTGACTAATATACATAAGTCAACATAAGCCCGCTCATGTTGAAAAACTATCGCGAAAACTAATGAAGGGTAACTGTAAGTACAATCACTTAAACTTCAATAACAGCTGAGTAGCAAGTACTGCTGTCATCTTCATCGGAGCATATCCTCGTTGCCGGCCCACTGACTCGGAAACCAGCCGCCTCTCACATTATACGAGTAATTTAACTGAATACGGTTAAAGCCTATCTTTGCACGGAGTCGGATTTTACAGGAGATAACCAAGAGATAAGGCAATGCGTCATTCACACAGTGATTACCTCGAATCTTAGCTGGGTTACTAAAAATCGGTCTTGACAGCATTAATTTTTTTGATAAACAATCCTTAGTAAATTTATATTGTGAAATCTTTTTAGTAACTAGTACAAAGGTAATAATTTTAATTTATGTGTATTTTAATTAAGACTTACTTAGAATTTATTACTTGTATGTAATATTTTTAGTTCATGACTGTAGGTAACAGCAGTTCAATTGAGTTTTTTCGCAAATTTTTAGTCAATAAAGAAATTTAAAGCAAATAGGATGATAAATATGTATTTTAACAAATGAAAATAATTAAATTAATTATGAATATATTTTAGCCTACCATTGTTTACACTTTTACTAATTCTAATTTTTTTAATTTATTTAACAGGGTTATGAAGAAAGAAAATTTTCCATCGAATATTGATAAAAGATATCCAAGTTGCGGGCTCAACCTCAAACAGTGCCCATATTTTATCGTTCTCTCTTCACTTCCCGAGGGACGACACGCAAGCCGAATACTTTTTTTATCACAACTTATGGAAAGGGATATAAAGCAACGCTTCCCATAAAGACAGCTTTTTGGTAAAATTTTTATCAATATTTAAAATGTTTGAAAAATACACGGCATCAGTACGTACGATACAAGTAAATAATTATAAGATTAAAATATAAATTTGTAATTCAAAAACTGTTTTTTAATACAAAAAATTTAACTCGGTCGCGTATAACATGACGACTTTACTCCTTCATCATCATCATTTCAGCCGTAAGACGTCCACTGCTGGACATAGGCCTCCCCTTTGGACCTTTATTACTTTTACTTCTTAGATAATATATATTATTTATGCCAGTATTCAATAAAAGGTCAGACGCTTGATAAGATATCCATTTAATAATTTTAAAATTACATTTAGTCCCACTTTTCATATTATTTCAGAATCTAATTTGAAATATATTGATAAATTATATTATTTGTCTAGAAATAAAATCAGTTTAGATGCTAAAACTCTTATATGAAACAAAAACTTTTTTGTGAATCTGTACTTGAACTGTCTTTCGTTGGGTAAGCGGATATTGGAGGCCCGTGAAATTATACACGCCAAGCTACATCAAAAGCCGCCGACACAATCAAAGCGCAGATTGAGCGCTTGTCCACGGGCGGCAGTGATCCCTTACTATACATGCGACCCGCATACATGGTGTATCCCGATATAAAATAAAAAATAAAATTTCGGTAAAATTATTTATTTTCGTAATACAATATCATTTTAGTACGTTATCCTGAAGCATAGTTAACATAGAATGATTGCTTGATGAAATTTGCTGTTAACATTGTATCGAAAGTATAGTAACACCCAAAACCGATATCATAATGAAGATCTCAACATCACACCAACAGCCATAAAATGTACATGCACACATGTTTCCATAACCACATACTTTTATCGGTTCAATTATGCTAGTATTAGGGACACCTACTTACAAAATGATTACCCGTGAATGGTACTGAAATCTATTGCAGCTAAGATCAAATTTTTTTATCAACATTTAGAAATTAACTTTTATTAACACAAACATGATACTTTTAATTTATAATTCCGGTTCGCAAGTGGCTAAGAAATAAATCTTCTTTTAATTACCAAAACTAAGCTAACATACAAAAAAATAGTAGTGAAAGTGAATCGTTTTTATAATAGTATTATACCCCTACTCTGTAAGCGTGTAGCTCTGAGATTAACCGCAAAAAGCTCTTAGTATTATATTTATCTCATGATAGATTCACCGACCGCGCCTCTATTCTACTATATATTATGTAAGTTAATCGACTATTGACTTTTTGTATTATGTGTGATCATTCATTATGCAATATGAGCGAAATTTGTCAAAAGAGAAAACCACTAATACAGACTATACTTTATTAGAAATAATAGATTATGTTATTTATGAAACTATATTTGAGGAGCCTGCGCCATCTATTAAATATAAAAGGCAACTTCTTATTAAAAATAGAAAATGTATGCATATTTCAATCTACATAAATATATAAAAATCAATGCCATTTTTCATTGTATTTTTGTAAATCAGCAACGGGTTCACCCATCCAAAACAAATGCTTAGACTTTCTTTGGGCTATTTAGTGGAGTGTTTACGTGAAGTTTTCAAAAAATATGTCAAGCTATTCTATATGTATTACATTTATTGTAACAAATTAATTCAATATTGAATATGATTTCGCTGTCAAATTGAAACTTTATATACGTAACAAAGCACATACCGCTTCGCTGTTACTGTATATAATTTTATATAAAGAAATGAGTATTGCCGGTTTTAAGACGAGTCATTTGTATTATTAAGAAACTCTATGTTCTGGGAGTGGTTGTGATTCCCTATACATCTGTATAGGGAATCTCAAACATGGATGATTAGATAATCATGTATTATTTTTATAAAATATAATAATCAAGTATCACTTGTTATATCGCATCCACAAATTATAGACATGTCTTATAACACAATACAGAATTCGAGCTTTATATAAGTACATTTAAATAATATTACGAAGTAAACCTTAACGGCTTCCGCAATTAATGCCGTCGGAAATTTAAGTTGTTGTTAACTCAGCGAATGCAGGAAACTTAATACAATAGCGCTCAAAATATTTCACTTATTCCCTTAACAGCTGTAGAGCGTCTAACTAGTGCATTGTGATACAATACAAAAATTATATTTCATTGTATTAAACAAAACAAACCCTCAAAATTAAAACTACGCTTAAATTATATTCCTCATTAAGTTATACCAACTTAAAACTCATTTTCTACTTATTAGGCTTTCCTAATGAGAGCGCTCTATTATACTCTAGTGGACTCACCGAGGCTCGAGTGCTGTTAAGTAACGATGAACTGCCGGCGAGCCTAAAGGACCTCACCCACAACACTCAGTTAACACTTATATCACGAGTTAGTCAGTAACACTTACACAATCCACTGATAGCGCGGACTCGTGTTGATAACGCAGGGGTGGCTTAGGCGGGCGGCAACGAGCGACCAGCGCGATTCAAGCAAGCTGACTGCTGCCTGCGCACGCCTCGACCCGGCCGGCCCCTCAGCCCTCACACCCTACTCAACACACAAAAAATCAAATCAGCTTTATTTATTTAATCACGTTTTAATACACACATATTTGCAATTCTTATAATCTAACGCGTCGCAAAATAAAGAAAAGTCTTAAGCTTAATCTATGTGCTTATGTGTGACAATAACGCCCGACATACCTCAATAACAGACTTTTTCTGTTCAAAGAGGTCTACAGTTGAATAAACAAAATAAAATAATAATATTTTCTTAAGCTGTTATGTTATTTTATCTACGTGGATTGATTTCGCACAAACTTCATCGCTTGACAAAACAATAAAAGAACGTCTTACCTTCCGACAAGAATATTGTGTATCTAGTTATATTTTCTTTATTGATATTGATATGTCAATAAAACAACGTTTTATATATAAAAATATATTTCTAAATATTTGTGATTAACCATTGATTTTCAATCCTATCTGAATCAGGTATATTGACAAAATATAGTTGTCAAAAAACCAATTCAATGCTTAAAGACAATTACAGATATTTCCATTTCACATCACTTAGTAGGGGGAGCTATTATCTTCAAATTACCATGAAATCAGTATGAAATATCAAATGTTACATAAATTAGTGTCATTATCTGCCGTCGTCATCTGTGGCACTTGTGAAACAGCCGGCGTGATAATAATAAGTGATTCTTTATTGAATGAAAACGTCTGAATCTCAAGAACATTTTACACTGTCATCTGTAAATAATTAT
>DWCF01005716.1:0-13657 GCA_018230265.1 Delias oraia
TGGGGCTGTCCATGGACGAAAGACCACTTGCCATACGTGCGCCTCCTCCTCGTTTACCACCAATTGTAAAAAAAAAAAACAATAGATACCATACTTTGATAATGTTTGCGTAAAATATTTATATTTAATAACATTCTTAATAGGTACAAATCAACATATATTTATCACATGGTTTTTTTTCTAAAATAAAACTTTTAGATAACTTCACAATTCGCTCAACTAAGTAAACACAAGGCATTGAAAGAAACATACTTTTATTAATTAAATACTTTTTAAACTTGTTTTAATTTATAGTTACAGCTTTTTGTTTAGCTGTGTGTGTGTTTGAGTGGTATCTGAAATATTTTCTGTTTATAAGTTTTTTAGTATCTCTGAAATTTAACTTGAATCAAGTTGACACGATATTCTAGTAACATACTTGCTACGGTTGGGAATCAAAGACGGGAAGTTTGCCAATATAGGTATTCTAAATCTGGGAAAACAGGAGCCTGTCGGTTAGCCAAGATTGAATGGACGGCGTATTGCTTCGGTAGGATAACGTGTAGTTTACCTGGAATCCTTATTGATTTCATAGGAATAGAATATGTCTGCGTTTTGTCTTATATTTGTAGCATGATTTAACTCTGTGTATTTATTACTGAACATATATTTTATCAGGATAAGTCATGTTGTTATGGTATAGGGAGAACGGAGTGGGTGGTTCTCCTATATGGAAAGAAACACTGCCGCCTATAAACAACCGTGTCATAGTCCCCGCATTAGTTGTGTTGCCGGCTTTTTACGGCACTTAAACGGCTTTTTGAAGGGCCTCCGATATCCTCACTCACTCAGCAAAATACAGTAGAAACACCGTTTCAAGTAGGTACAACTACTATTTCGTGCTGAGTATTCTGTGAACCCGTGGTATAACTTCGGACGAGCCGTCCCAATTAGTGCATCAATATATTCAGAGAGATATTACAGAGAGCTTCAGAATGGCTGTCCCACGGATGAAAATACATTTAGAATATTTTTGAAATACTTTTAATATATTATATCTAGTAGGGTTTACGGTATTTATTTTATACTTTTGTTCCGCCCATGGACACCCCCAGCACTTGCAGAGCACTTGCAGAGATATTCATAATTATTCAGGTAGTTATCAACATTTCTATGCGTGACCAACTTAGATTCTTTCAGTAACACAAATTCTTCATTAATACACATTACCTTCAAGATTTTATTTAACTAAGAAAGAAAACCTAAAGCCAAATAAAAAGCAACGATAACCGAAGTACCGAACAACTGTGGAGGAGCTTAGAGAAATAACCGTTGCGTGTCTGAACTCGGAATATTGTAGAACACGAAATTGCTTTTGACTATCAATAAAATATTATGTTACCTTCACAATAACCTTTCCAGTAATAATAGGCCATCTATATCCTTATAACACTATAAAAGAAAATCTATGAATAATATATAATTCACAGTTGTTAATATGGCATCACATCGCTAATGTAGTTTTAAATACATAGAAAGAGAAGGTACTAGAGTATTAATATTATAATAATGAACCGGAAATTAATGATAATTTAACTTTAAGAAAGATTTTTTATTCTAAAGCGGATAAAGGAGCAAGGTGGGTCTCCTAAATGGTTAGAGATCACCGCCGCCTATGAACAATTGTATATTTTATAAAAAAATGTATATATCGGCGCAAAAGCAACATTCAAATAACTACGTCATCGCTATGAAAGCAGAAACAACGATGACTAACGCGCAGCTGGAAGGGATTCGTTATGCAACAATGCCTATAAATACACATCCTAGGCCGGCTACAAGGCGCGAGGAGAGAAAAGGCAAAAATTCAGACGATAGGGTTCTGTGTAGGGACCGCGGTAAAAACCGCCTCCGCCGGAAGCGGAGGCGAGGACCGATACTGGTCGCGAAGCGCACTCCGGTGAGCTTCCTGCCGGCCGCGCAGGCGGCCAACGTCGCCGCGACGGCTCAAGCCGAGGTTCGTGTCTCGCAGGAGGCGCCCTTGTGCTAATAGTGTAAATTCTCGCGCGAGCTTCGCTCGACCCCAAAAGCCCGCGATAGAGCTGTCAGCACCGTATGGTCATACAGCAAGATAGTCAATACAAAAAAAAAATCACTTCCACATTTGGAGCAGCGTATCATTGAATACTTCGAAGCCGTAATCCAGCTAAAAGATCATCGTAGAACTCGTAGAAATCAATTACAAGTACAAGTTTTAATTAGGTATAGACACAAATTCTATGCAGACCGGGAATCGAACCCGATACCCACGACATCACGGTAGCTTATTATTACTTATTATATGGAAAGTTCAAAGTAGCGATATGGCACCGCTCCTTTTAATGTTCCTTTTTGCCAAGTCAATCATGTCTGTAAATTCAATATGCATTACTAATAACAATACCAAACGATGAATCATCTCAAATGGCATAGGTGCTTCAATTCGGAACCGCAAGTCTTCTAAATGGTGAAAAGAATACCTCAATATGTAGGAGCCCAGTAGGGACGCTATATCGACTCCAAATATTATGGATGTGTCTAAGTCTCAATAGAATAAGAAGTAGCATGGATCTTAAGACCCGTGGGTTATTAGATATTATTGCCCGCCTGATGTGGCAACGATAAATGACTTTCCGCCCAAAAATTTAGCTCTGCACAAATAGCTACTACTTAAAATTTGTTGAAATGCATACCAACAGGTCATGTTTCAATTTTTATTTATTTTTTTATGGTATAGCGGACAACGGAGCAGGTGGATCTCCTATATGGTAACATAACACCGCCACGCATCAACAATCGCGCCACAGTCCGCGCACTGGTTGTGTTGCCGGCTTTTTACACTGCTTAAGCGGCACTTTTTAGGGCCTCCGATATCTTCAGTCAGTTTGCGAAACACAGTACAAGTACTGTTTCATGCTGAGTTTCTGTGAATGTGTGGTATCACTTGGGACGCGGCGGCCTAATCAGAGCGTCAGCATATACTTCAGCCTGGCGCTGCCACGGGCTTTTGGGTTTATTAAGTTTTTTCGTTCGTGTTATAATAAACGATATGAATACTACAACTGCGGAATTTAATTAATGCGGAGTTTCATTCATCTATGCCACTATTATTTAATAATAAAACTCGCTCTGAACACCGCAGCAGCGACAGGCCAGTGCGGCGCTTGTCCTGGCCACTTCTTAGCGACGTGCTGCAGCTATTCTCGGACATTGCGCTCCAGATGGCAACAGGGGGGAAATAATTCTTTATGACATTGCAAAGCGACAACCGTCCCGAAAGGCGCACAATGCGAGCGCTCACACGGAAACAGCAAGCCGTGTGCTTCAATTTGTAGGAAATCAGGTACTGTAGCAAAGGAACTGATACTAGCTAGAATTAAATACTTGGCAATAGGTTGGCTGATAAAATTTATTCTGGCACTAATTGAGTGTTCAAAGACGCGCCTAAAGTGTCCAAACTGTAGACAAATGCGATAAAAGCAACATATTCATAGAAACCGGGGTGTTATTATGAGCCACGAGCATTCATTCATTTCGAAGCAATGGAACCAGCCAAGTGGCGCGTGGGTCGAGGGGCTCGCTCCGCTCGCGCCGAATGCGGCCTAGCTGCCTACCTGTCCGCCTCGCTTTGTGCTCGGGCCACCTCGGTCTGGACGCAGTCGCCGACCACTTTCAGTACATGGCTACAGTACTCCTTCTCTTCTGCGCGGGCGTCCAGCTCGGTGCTTCTCAAGCGGTCTTCTATAAGCCTGCTGAGGCGGAGGGCGGGATCCCGACACTGCTGAATCACTCTGTGGTCCTCCACAAGTGCGTCGAGTACGCTCAGCAGGTGTTCGGTGGTCTCGCAGGGCTCCGGCCGCTCAGTTGTCTCCAGCTGCTCAGCGATGGTGCGCACGACGTTGAGCGCAATGAATTTCTCTGAAATTAAGGAAATGAGTACACCTCACGCGCATCGTAACCGCGGCCTTCGTGAACGGGGTACCTCTGGCTGGCGCGTAGTGGCGGCATAGATGGCACACGAAAAAGGCCGCGCGTGCCCTGGCTGGCCGATGCTCGTTAGCGAGCAGCTGCGCCAGCGCCTCGCAGCCGCCCTGTGCGCACAACTCGGCGCACGCCGGTTCCGACTCGCGCGACGCACCTGCAACAGTATCATCATTTGTGTCTTCCTTCTGAACCGACTTATACAATCGCCAAATCGGCAACCGTTGCATTCACCGCCCGTTGAAGCGCTGGAGGCATTTGCTTCAGGATCTCAGTCTCTCAGTCTCTTAGGATCTCAGTCTCTAAGGAGCATCTAAAAGCTGCCAAGCAAGAGTAAACCCCAAAATTTGATAAATCTTTGCTAAAGCCTGAATATGATTAACTGATGTAGTCAAAACTTCAGTTAAATAGATTTTTCAAGTTGTACAAACCATCATCCCATTCGCTGTTTCTATATTCACTGCATATCTATGGAATTCTTAACTACCCCACAAGTAGAGCTGTAACTAAATATACTACAATGTTTTATTGACAAAGATTCCTTAGAATTTCGAAGAAGATCTTACCAATTATTACCTTTCTATCTACAGTTTGAATTTGCCACTATGAACTCACTTGATAATGCTGAAACACATTTGGCCAAAGCAGTCCCTTGCTCGGTAGTGATCATATGTAAAATAATGTTGAGCAACCCACTCTCCAAGACTCTCCCCTGGCAGAAGGGATTGTTTTGACACAGCTCAGCCAGTATCTGGCTTGATTTACATCGTACTTCTGCATTTTCACTACTGTAGCACACGGGAAATATGGAGAAACCACCAATTTTGTAGAAATCTGAAAACAAATTTGAACCTGTAACCTATTTAAATTGTAATAGCAAATAAATATTATTATTGTCATATATGAAATAAGACAAAGAGGCTACTATTTCAATCTGCTTGTCATGCCACTGATTGAAAATACAGAGGGTTCTTAATATTAGATCCAGGCTTTACTGTTAATAGGATAATGCTACCACAGAACACTTGTTCCGTTCTTTAAACCTACCATTAGCAATGTCCATATCATCCACATATGACAATATATTCTCAAATGCAATTTGAACATCATCAGGCAGCTCATCTCCTAGTTGGATACTCTTTATCTTCTCCATGTCGGTCAGCACTTTTATAGAATTAATCAGAATTTCCACCACATTTACTGTTATGCTTTTGAAGGCTTCCTGTAAAAATGTTCGTCTCTGCAATTTATAGAATATGTATATTAAGTTTGTTACTACTGAACTCTAAAGGCCACAAATTAACAGATATGTAACGGCATAGAGATACAGACCTCCTCGTTCATTGGGCGCAACTCTGAGGTGTTAGGTGCATCTTCAGTTCTCGTAGCTTCCATAACGAACCTAAGTAGTCCCTGAAATTGCAAATGGAGTATGCTTCAAGACATTTCAGTGAGGTTTCTCTTTCAACAACATATGAATAAGCCAATAAAACCGCCTCACCTGTAGGTTTCTTACACGTGGAGGAGCCGCACCAGAGGCTGTGGGCGCATTGGCTTCGAGTGCCATTACGGCGCCTGCGGCTGGATTACAATTTTCTTCGTTGTTTCGATCCATTTTTAGGGATCAACGCAAGTCTAAGTAACGCTACTTCAACATATAATATTCACTCTCAAGGCAATAATTAGAAATATTATTTTTCATTCAATAATATTAGTAATCGTTTCGTCATGCTCCTGGAAAAACATGCTTCAAAACGTGACAAATGACAATGGCATTTGACAGAAGACGGTGAGTCAATGTCGCTTCGCGGTGCAACACGGTCAGAAGTCACAGTGACGTCATTGAGGCAACAATCATAAGCAAGCGACGTCCAACGACTGTCTCCTGGTTTCCAAAGATTTTTATAGTATTGCCACAGATTGTAACTTCCAAGAATACAAAAAGTTCATAACATTTGTCTGTTTTTGGAAACTTGTTAAAAAGAAATAAATCATTACAAGTTAAGACGAAGAATATTATTTATCTGCTTTTAGCTGAATATCGAATTTGTGTAAACAGGTCTCATGGCTCATAGGAACGTGCTACTAATACAAGCTTTTTATCTAGAGAGGCTTATATATATCTCGAGACAACAACTTGTTTAAAAGTGTTTGCAATATGGAATAGCTCTTTGAAGCCTTTCAGTGCGATAAGCTAGATAAGCTATCGCCAGATAATTGTATTATTTAGTTGAAAAACACATTGACATCGATCGTAACGCACCCATTGTAAATACTATTCGTAGAGAGCGTTCGCCCCGCGGAGCACTCCTCCTGCAACCGACCTTCGTGTTAAGATGTGGAGTTGCCCCTTGGTGAGTCCTTGATGAGTTCCTAGCCTAGTCCTAGCTTGACATCTTCCTGCAGCCGTTCTGTCAACAACATTCCGAACGGCGACGAAAGAGCCATGCAGGCATTGAGTGCCCTGTGCGGACGACTGCGCAAAAGCAGGAGAGCCGATCGGGCTCGTGCGATGGCCGGTGTCGCTCTTAATTTATCTAATTTATCTGTTATTTATATAGGGAGCTGTCATTATTTGCACAAAAGCATGTGTTATCGAATATTGTCGTTCTCGCTGTACCAGTAATAGCTCCGTTGAAACAAGTAGCAACGTACGCCACAAGCTATGCGAAGCGCTATTGGGTTTCAAAAGGTGAGCGAGGGCAGGGAAGGAGGCGGAATGAGGCGCAACTGCCATATAAGGGACTGTGACATCTTAGCATCAAAGTGTCCGCTGCACAAATAACCTCATGCTGCTTAGACCAATATGAGTGAAAAGGAACGGTAAGGAACTGAACTAAACTCGTTATCTACCTCGACACATCGAGCATTGTGAGCTGCTCCCTCTGGGGGCCGCCTGAGCCGCAAGGACACCCACGCCGGGTCGCTGCGGAAGAAAGCCAACGCAGAGCCGTTAAGGTTTGGTTTCGGACGGAGCTGCTGTGTTCAAGTGTAAAAATGTAACTTTCCAGGCTTAGCTGCTAGGACTACTGTTTCGTGCGCACCGCAACCGTCCCGCTTCGCTTGGCTTGTGATTAGCCAGCGCTCACAACTAAACACCACCGAAGGAGAGGTACGTCTGATGGTTCTCGGGTCCCGTTCTGAGCCGACTCATTACTCGTACACAACTGTTGCAGCGATGCCTCCCTGTCAGGAGCTGATCGTGCAGCCGAGCCGGTTCCCGGTGCGGCAGAGCCGCGCGCCCGCGCCGCTCGCCCCCGGCCGCCTCCAACGCCCGCCGCACGACCACCCTGCCATTTACATTGCGTCGCAGAGCCGCCGCGCCGCCGCTGCCGCCGCCGCCCCGCGGACGGAGTAGCCTCGCCGACTGCGGGACTCAGGAGCACTGCGTTGCCGGGTTCCTCACCTGAACTATCTGTGCCCTGTACCTGACAAGCCGAAGACAACCATTGTATCTTTTGTTCCTCGCCTAATCTTCCACAGCCGAACGTCTCCAAAGAAGCACTACACTCTTCTAAGATCAGCGTGATCCAACAAAGCAGCCAAGAATATCGTTAAGCTGCTGAATCGAGTCGTGCCTTTGTCTGAAATCTAAGCAGCCGTATAGAAAGACTTGTTTCCGTTTTATTGTATGTGTAATATATCGCTGTGGTAAATATACTATAGATAGGTAGTACACGTGTTGATTTTCGAGACCCTTCAAGGCGGCTCGGTTTCCTTTTCGCTTCAGTTCAGTTTGAACAAACTTCTCTCTGGTGCAGGGCCAACGCTAGACGCAACGACTTTGAGCGCAGAAAATAGCGCAAACTAACGAATGACCTTCAGATCGAAGGCATTCGGGCAGTGGCACGGTCTTGTGCCTTTGCGTGGTGGACGGGACACCAAAGTGCGTGCTACCTCGCCAACTGCCCATCACAGATTGCTCCATCACAGACTTGGAGCTACCGACTGATTTGAACGAGTCTTATTGTAGGCTGAGCAGAGGCAGAGGCGGAGGCGAGGCCGGCGTGGTTGCAGGTGTCATTATTCCCTCGTCAAATTGATTGGCAACAAACAGTAAAAATAAACACGACCGCAAGCGGCGGCGGTGCGGCAACGCCGCTCCATCGACCCGTCCTCAGTGCGCCGCGTGAAAGGCTCGCTCCGTGCTCCGGCCTCCGTGGAACTCGTTACCGAACGTGAAAGTAATAAGGCTTCACTCGCCACGGGAGCCTCCACACCCAAATAGGCATGACCCTCAGCGAACATGTGTGGGCTACTGAAAACGACCACTCCGAGCATGCCTAGAATCGGGGCTCAGGTTACAGTTTTGACTTTGCCTGCTCATGCAGCATGCTCGCATATTAGTGCACAGGCCAGCCACGTCCCACTGGCGGCGCCATTTAAAAACCAATTTAGAATATGCAAATATACGCGTCACTACTTTTGATCGCTCAAAGCCAAAATAGCAGAACAGTTCATGGTAAAGTTTTGGGACGTATGAAAAATACATTGCCATTGTTAGGAAAACGCAAACGAGTTTGTTTTTAACACACTGTAAGTACCTATGACTCAGTGTAAATAGAACTCTAATTTTACATTAGCTATGCATACAAGATTGAGATTTAGATTTTTTTCATAGTTTAGGTAGCTACATAAATCAGATCCGTTGAAGGCACATGGGACTGAATAGTGCTTCAACCCTACTTCCTCCGCAAAAATTGAATATAATATTACAACGGAATAGAAAAGTCGTTGATATGGATAGCCAGGAACCGCGTGTGGAGTCAGCTCTAGTGTTTACCTTTTTGGTGAAAATTCTTAGGTAAAATGGAGTCATTGTAATTTCCGTACCTTCAATATCGCCACAATTGCCATGGCCCATCGCAACAGTTGTACAAAAAGACTATTAAAAAAAGCTGCCGCGTAATCCTTACGAGAAGCGAGGTTGCCGCGCCGGCACGGAATTCATTGCCGCAGCAGCGCTAGTGTTTTGAAGAGTGCAGCGCACATTCACCGCACCTGATGCGTCTCCAAGAGAACCGACGTGGCTCAGTGGCGTCGGGCAGCCTTTCCAACGCAGCACCTTCATGAGGAGAAACATTTGTCATTCACGATTAAAAAGCAGGCTTTTACTGGGCGTGCCACGACTAAAATTTGGGACTACATTTTAGGCAATACTAAGGGACGTACTTAAAATATTAGAACTATACAAAGTCACTCCTTTAGTAATCGAGGAGGCAGCTTTTTAGCTTACATTTAATACTTACATACATTCCAAAAAAAACTGCATAAACGGGCTAGAAGCAAATAGTGGCAGCATATGACACACGCAAAGGACATACGTCTAGCCTCGGAAGGGACACTGGAGATGCAGCCCTCCGGCGGTCGACGGTCCTTCCCTGAGAGTCGCTCACGAGGGCTATTCCGGCGGCGTCCGCATTTGCTGCTCAGTACCTTGTTATGGGCAAGGCAGTGGATACGTGTTATCCCGACGCTGCCACTGGCGTACGTCACTCAAAGTAACTAAGCACACCACGGAGTCACTGGCACCGCGCCATCGTTCGTCGAGGTTTCAGAAGCCGCCTGTACTCATTCCACACTCGGGAACTAAAGGTTGTCAAAAAGATTTAGAGGCATCGACACTCGAGCTCGTTTTGCCTGGCAATCAAATTATGCTGCTTTACTAGAGCATGGATTAATTTTATTTTTATATATTAACTGTGGCAAACAAGCAGGAGGCTGACCTCCGCAAGCGGTCCTCCGCCCATGGACACCCCCAGCCCTTGCATAGCCGCGAGTGCGTTGCCGGCCTTTAAGGAATATGGACGTTCTTTTCTTGAAGGTCCTCGCATTATATTGGTTTGGCAATTCCCCCGCTGGCAGCTGATCTCAAAGAGAGGTGGTGGGCGACACAAAACGTAAAACGACAAACATCTAGAGAAAACGAAGAAACTTTGCATTCTGCTTCGATGTCTGATGGTGAAATTCAGCAGCAGGGATCAGTCCAAACAGCTCGTCCGAACATTCCCCGTGATTGATGCGGTAGAAGATGCTGAGCGAAGCAACATATCTACGCAACGCCAAAGATACAAGCCGATCGGAAAGAATCTGGTCGTCTACAAGTCGAGCTGCTCTACGTTGAATGCGATGAATTATTTAAACAAACTTATTTAAATAAATCAAATGAATCACTTTATTGCTCTGATAACAAAGTATTTATTCATTTTACCACATTGAAATAACTTACATATCTGGATTACACACAATGAAAAAAACAAAAACCCGTTAATTAAGAAACGACATTCTTCCGCGGATTATTCTTAGAATAATTGATTATTGCAAACATCAGTAAGCGATGTGCACAAAGCACTTGTCCGAGAGCTTTGAATTGTTCGTAGGATTACAAAACGCATGATAGATAAATCGTTGGTCATCATCTTCGTCGTCATAGCCAGCCAGTAACGCAGCTCCTATTCAAAGTATTTGAACGTCGACAGTCGAGCAAGGACTCGCGGAGACCTTTCCATAGCGTGTCCTAATTACCGCCTTGTTTTTTTTATATTTAACTCATGTTGGAATGCGTGCGTAAAATGGATTTAAATTAAACCCTGTATAAAAAAGCAAGCATGCCGGCTCTGCGTAATCGGGATAATTATTACTTTGCCCGGGAAGGTCACTTGCCCTACAGAATATTTATCAGTAGTTTTTGTCTATATACACGAGATTCACATTTTATTGGAGCTAGGAGTAGGATTTATCATATCCGGGACGCAAGCACAGGGATTTCTTCGTGCCAATGTGTGGAACGTCAGATCATGGAAGAAAAAACGTGGCGAGGTGCGGCAACAGCGCGCGACCGACGACCTCATGTTATTGCCTCCCGCGGTGACGCGAAGCTGCGAAAAGGTCACCAATTCACCGCAATATTCCTCTGCTGGCCCTTGCTCTGAAAATCTTAACAAACGCTTTTATCGTGTATAATAATATCCCATAAATACACCGAGATTAATACCTTTCCTTTCCTGTGGGCATCGGCGTGTCGCGTGAGACGCCGACGTCGTGCGTCTCGGTCGCGCGCCCGCGTCCCTCCGGCTCCGCCCCCCTTACATAGCCGCGGCTCGCGCCGCCTGGCGATCGCACTGCGAAACAAACTATACACCGTTGCCACTCCGTACCTATAATTTCGCTAGACGTAAATTTCATCGGAAACAGTTCAATGGACTTTCGTAAATCCCTAAAAGTATCAAGTACCGTGTAACTCGTGGAAACCTATGGAAGTGTCTTAAAATATTTGTTGTATATAAGTTTATGTGAATGAAAAGTGATAAATTTACAGCCGCGCGTGTGAGATCTTGACGGAGTGCCTATCAGAATTTTACATCCGTTAAGTTTTAAGAGGTATGTTGTTAAGTTTTAGCTATTTTAACTTTTGTATAAAAATGTAAATATATCTCAATTTATACGATAGCTATACTTTCATGGATTTCGTTATCGAAACGAAATAGTTAACTGCGTAAAAAATTGACAGTAGTGTTTTTCTTACAAACTGCTCTATTTCAGTTTGTGAAATGTTGGCGAGTTTAGACCAACGCACAGCACGTGTATAAGTTATATAAGACGATAAGCTAATCATGAGGTGGCGTGTTATTTTGGTACGGATGCTCTTTCGTGGCCAAAATAACTGCATACGACACCGTCGGCTCTTAATCTTTTGAAAAAGTAGGCTGTCCGCGCTCACCAAATAGGCCTAAAGTGCTCAAGGACAGGCGCCTTTCACTAGTGTCACCAATTATAATGTTGCCTGGTGTCGGTGAATTGTCAATCGTGTACCCTCGGCAACTTCAGAAAACCTATCGATCCATGTGTAGGTACCGCATTTGAGATGAAAACCCAGCACGTTTTTTTGAAATGACGCTGTTGGCATACGGCCTTTGCAGCTTCTCGCGGACTTGACCCAGCTCGACGACTTACTTCTGATCATAGACGTTATTTTGCTTCACTTACCTGCTACTTGATAGGATGTTATAAACACAAGTTTATGCAAAGCAAAACTCAAGTATTTCGTTAATTTTACTAACGAATCTCGCTTTCTTTTTGATACATCTCTTAATTTGCATTTTGTTTACATACCAAATGCAAATTTGTACTGCTACGGGTTCGACACAATTGGCGTGTTTTTTTACACAAAACCCCGTCCTTAGCAACATTCCTGAACGCGATCTTTTCATGTTTTCCATTTTGAAGCAATTTAAAGTACGTCCCTTCAAATGACTTGGGCGCAGCAAAATGTTAGATAAAGCTCATTTTATATTTTGAAGGAAAAGAAAGCTTGAATGTGCACAGTCTAAGCTAATCTGCTGCCACATTCAAGGATGAAGAGGGAGGATCACGCCAGAGAACTCCTAATTGTGGTTGATATTGACTCTGAATTGTTGCTACAGTTCTTTGCTTTTTTCATTGGTAAACTCAACATATTTCTTATAAGCAGGCCACATATGATTTTACTCATGTTTGTAGTTGTCACGGTGCCATGTTATGTAATAATAATGTACATATAAAAGAAGTAAATAAAGATGTAGTGACTACTGTTTTCAATTTTAACATACAAATAGGATAGTGGTTGTTGACATTTGAGAGGCCCTACTCTTAAAGAGCTCAAATAATTTAATTAAAGTTATGCAGAATCAACAAATCAATTATACTATTTATTTGCTATTATAAATTTCATCAGAGATCTTAGCCTATTAAAGTTGCTTAAATTATTGTATAAGTACAGTGAAATGAACAAATATTGAGCATGTTTTTAATTTATAAGACTTGTTTCTTTAATTTATAAAACGCTTGGTACTTCATTGAATTGTGACTGAACTACCTAGGGGATCCTGTCTCAGGCAAATGGGTCACTTTATTAAACAAATGAGCAAAACTATTTAAAGAAAACAAAATAAAAATGAATATAAAAATCTTGCTTGTAAGTGTATACATTTGAAACAAGCAATGGTCGGCAATACGCCGAAGAATATATATTCAATATACAAAAGTGTACTGCAAGAGCAGGAAGCACCATCAGCCGGCAATTGAGCGGCTCCAGACTGAGCAGTGCTCCTGCTCTTTTGCATCGCTATGTGCTCTATCGGATGTGGAGTTTATTTGAGATGCTTCTTCTTAACTAAGCTTTTGATAGATAAACATTCTTAAGCAGAAACCCACAGCGTGGTACCTATATCCATGCGGCTTCACCATTCAGAGGCTAAAAATTGCTGACTGTGCTTCCCTCTTAACATTTTGCCATTTTTTATATATATTTATTCTTTATGAGGATCCGTTGATCCTCGCTTGTGCGGCAAATGCGTTTTTTTAATGACTACCGCTGATGGCATAAGGCCTGTCGCCGAGAATTTGGTTTGTGCCGCGACTAGCTCAAGGGCGACTCCTGCGAGACACCAACCTCGGCTTGAGCCGTCGCGGAAACGTTTTTTTTTTTTTGGTTCAAACATTTCTATATGTTAGATTTCGATTTCTAACGTTCTTATTTTATTTCCTGCTTCTTAATTTTATAAAAAATCTTAAACTAATGCCTTCTACTCGGAAGGGCGCTACTGCCCACCCTCCCGTGAAGTTTCCTTTAGTCGCCTCTTACGACATCCCATTAGGAAGACTAGGAGTGGTACTATTC
>DWCF01005717.1:0-13656 GCA_018230265.1 Delias oraia
GTAGGTCTATATGATAAGAGAACCCCGCCGCCCATGGACAACCGCGCCACAGTCCCCGATTTGTTGTGTTGAATTTCAATTTTATTGGAATATAACTAACTAATACGTACATATCTATTGCTGAATAATAATATTATAAAAAGCTTTTTTATCAAGCAGAAAGCGGACGAGGTGGGTTCTCCTATATGGTAAGAGAACACCATCGCTCATGATAAACGCGCTATATTCTGCACCTTGGTTGTTGCCGCTTAGCCGGCATTCAAGAGCTTCCGATATCCTCACTCATTCAGCGAAGCACAGTGCAAGTGTCTGTGAGCCCGTGGTATCCCTTCGAAAGAGCCGGCCCAATTAGCGCGTCAGCATGGCTCTCCCACGCTTGCAACAGTGTTAAGACACTCGCCCTGTCACAGTCACAGCCCTTTCAAAGACCGAATAAATTATAAATTAAATTATAATTTTTTTAATGATTTAAAATAAATAAGTATTATCTTTTATTATTATTTAAATTATTACTGTAAAATTTTTGTAGAATTGATTACTAGCTGAACCGACTTTGTTTTGTCATATTCATTATGAAAGTAAATATATGCTGACCCTATTTTTTTGTGCAAGCTGTACAATTTTTAATCAAATTTGAATCGTACATCTCTCGTCATTAAGTTTAAAAAATAAGTTCTATACTTTCTTATAAAGCATTTCTTCGACGGTTTTTTGTCGACTTACATTGTAATCCGGCGTAAATTGAATAAAATATAATTAAATTAAATGGTAAAACTTCGAATATTACGTGACTGTTTATTGATATATATCTCTATGGTTATTCCACGGATTAAATTCCATCATCCGCCAACCCTGAGCTTCTCACTATCCGCAGTAAATGTTGGTGACCCGATTTACGGGTGCCTTTGACCTAAACGTTTATCTCGGGAACTATTTGAAGAATTGTTCCTAAAATCACTTATAAATCGATTGTCAAATTGAATCTTATCGGTTTAAAAAGAGGGTTTTCAATTAATATCTGAATAGATTTTATCTATTTATTAGAAGAGCAGGTGATCTTGGTATCATCTACATATATTCTATATATAATATTTCAAAATTTCTTAGCCGGACTAGATCTTGTGCTAGGAAAAACCACCTGTCATTGCACAAATTGATTCTAAAACGTTTACTTAAAAACATATCAAAAGTTAATGTACACAGGAGTAAGTTTATTTAACCCCGTCAAATTTGCCTTTCAACTCGCCTGGCAAATACTAGATGTCCTTGCAATCGCTTGTCAATTGTATGACTTACAACCAATATAACATCCTATTAAAACTACTTCCTATTAAATTTTGAAGGTTACAAGAGCAAGTTTAATTTGTATTTTTTTTTACAATTTGATAACTATATTGACTGATGACGTACAGGGCTGATGTGTGTCAGGTAATTGCTATTGCCCTTAACACAATAATTCATATATGTACAAATTTCTATAGAGCCTTACAGAACGTCCATTACTCGAAGGTTTCGCTGGCTCCCAGTATATAAGAAGTCGCTGTGACCGTAAATTGTATTTTAGCCGCGACTAGCGCAAGGACGTCTCCTGTAAGACACGAACCTCGGCTTGGGCCGTCGTGGGTTTATGAGCCGCCAGAGCAGCCAGTCGGAAACTCACCGGGGTGAATCTGGCGACGTAGCTAGGTAAGTCCTCTTCTTCGCATCCTGCGCAGGCGATTGTTATTGCAGTTCCTACTCAGAACCCTACCATCTAAATCTATGCCTTTAATATTATAATATTTTCTATAAGGTATTATAAAAACTATGGGCATATTATACACATTTCTTAAGATAAAAAATAAATTATGCACATAAAAGGTTGCTATAAACCTTTGTACGAGTAAGAGAACAAGGATGCCTTCCGCGGTCTTATCATTTTCTTCATTTCACTTTCATGCCAGCACGTTGTATTGTCCTCAACACAACCGAGAGAAAATTAGTCTTATATAATATCAAATGTTGTGTAATTTATGTAAAAGTTTTCAGTTAAACAATTATATAAATAACCATAATTGAATTTATATAAAAGGCGTTGAAAAAATGCAAAAAACACCGCATAAATCCATCACAATGAAAGAATCAAATCGACGTCCTATTTAAAACACTGAATATGGAAATGACGCGGGCAATTTCAGAAATTATTCGTCGTCTTTTGTGTTTCAACAATAAACTAGAGTTCTATTATGAAAATGCTTATACAGGATCTGTGCCAGATGCGAAACCCTTTTTTTATTTTATGTGCATACTAGTGGACTCGGCAGACTTCATCCTATCCGATACGCCCCGCGTCCGACTTATGTGAAAATTTTTATTATATTTTGGTCAATTTATACAATAGCACTATAAATCATATCCTATTTGTAATTACGATGCGTACAGTTTTGTACATATAATATATTTTGGCGTGAAAAACTAACTAACATCTATCCATCAACAAAAACTTTTGTGTTTATATAAGTAGGATTATAAATATATTGTCACATAATTTTTTCATGGAAATGATGGCATACGAGCAAGAGAATCACCTAGGAGCAGCGGTCTACTGCCCATGGATACCCCTAGTCCTTACACGGGTAAGTTTCCGGCAGGCAAAACTCAGGCAGGCTGATCCGAAGTTATACCACGGCCTCATAGAATACTAAGCGTGAAACGGTACTTGTACTATATTTAACTGAATGAGTAGACATGTAGGAGGCTCTTGAAATTTTACCGCTTAAGTAGCGTTAAAAGCCGGCAACATAACTAAAGCTTGGACTGTTGCGCAGTTGGTGATGGGCGGCGGTGTTTCCTTACCATATGGGAGGTCCACCTACACCGTTATCCACTTTACTAGAAAAAAGATTGTATTTCGATTGATAATAATTGATAGTACGAGTTACTAGCTGATGAGTACGTGCTGGCAGTGGGAGTGTCTCGACGCAACTAGGACAAATACAGGTCGGAGCCTTCACCTCTTCGCTGGGCTCACTTAACGATCTATGCACTGATAACTCTTATTTGGATTACTATTGTGCCATGGATAAATATTTATTGTTATTCGCTAATATCTCCTCAAATATCTGTATTTAATATAACAAATTAAACCCTTCGAAAGAGATCACAGAGAGAAGAACCAGAGAGCAACCATAGGCACTACAAAAAAAAATACAGAAGCAACATGTAATCCATAGACACTCCAAGAAACAAAGCAACAAATAAGTACTCATAGAAACCCAAAACCAAACTGCATAAACTCACCAATTGACAACTAACCATACACACGCAAAAAATACCACATGCACAAATATCCAACCTACCAAATAAAACTGTTTCGGTTTTTATTGGGCCGGCTCGTGAAATGGTACTTGTACTGTGTTTCGCAGAGTGAGTACAGGATATCGGAGGCCCCTAAAACTGCCGCTGTGAAAAGCCGGTATCGCAACCAATGCGCGGACTGTAGCGCGGATGTTTATGGGCGTCGGTGTTCTCTTATCATATGTATGTAGGAGACCCTCCTGCTCCGTTATCCGCTATAGAGTAATAAAAAAGTGGCCAAAATTATTTAATTTTAGCTGAAATTGAATAAAACCTTAATGTATAATATATAAAAACATGAAATATGTAATGTAAATAAAAAATCATAAAGCATAGAACCATCGCTTTTAAATGTCGATTACAAAAACAGCACTCGATTGAAAATGGAACTTTGATATGATATGATCTGTTGCATTTGTCATGAAAATAAACGACGTTTTGAAGGCTTTTCGTGTCACAGCACGCAGTTTTTGCTTTGTTTCTCCAAATTGACTATGCATATTGCCACTGACATGGAATCATTTCAGCTTTCGCTCGTAATTTTCTTTTGATAGTGCTGTGAAGGTTTATTGAAAGTCAAATGTTATTTTCCGGTGTTTGGATACTCGTAGCTTAGCAGTCTAACAAAAACTATGAAACTATGGATACAGAGTTCAATATCTTATTTTAATTAATTTTATAATTAAATCAATTGTATTTTTTGATATTCAGAAGTTCTCGACAGTGGCCCAACGAGTACTTATCGTACTGTTTTGCTCGTTAAAGAGTTTTGCTGAAGCATATGTACATACATGTATAGGGCTAGCTTGCCCTGAAAGATACACTCAGCTTATATATTACACATTAAAAATAATACTGACTATATTTCGCTGATTATGAGGTTAATTGAAGGCCAGTAAGTTACACGACTTAAACTGTAGAAAAAGACATAACGAAAGCATTCGTAATTGCAGAGTAGTCCATAGATGGCGGTTACTTCTTATCATCACAGAATACCAGACTGAAACAGTACTCGCAAGAGAGTTGTCCAAGGGCGGCGGTGTTCTCTTACCATATAGGAGACCCGTCTGATCTGTAGTCCGCTATATAATAAAAAAGATAACGCTACTAAGACACTCAAGACATTATTTTTATTATTTTTGTTGACGGTCAAAAATAGCAAAATGGAAGTTATTATTTTGATTGGCTATAATTATAGAACCAAGGTGTTATATTTTTTAAAATCATTATTAAAACTGAAATGTGTTATATAATGTGTTAGATACATTACTGCATGACTCATGCAAGACTGAACTGTTTTGACTGAAATTTGGTGGGTAGAGTTTAGAACCATGAGAAGGCTTTTTATCCGAATACAAAAATGGAAGGTAATTTTTTTAGTGTATCTGTTTACGGGTTTATTGGGCCCAGGGAATGCTGAGGGATTGGAGCCAGCAGGTTGTGTACCGGGCAGTACGATGTCTGCTGAGTTCAGTAGTTTGTAATATAAAAATTAGTTCATAATAAACCACATTGTGAAATCAACTGACATACATTTAGTCTAAGCATATGTGGATAAGACAATATTTAATCCAAATAATCTACAAACAATCGATACTAGCTAAAAATAAACAGCCTTACGTAAATGGCGGCTATTATAATATCGTTAATGCTACGAATGGTGCGGTCTACGACGTAGCTGCTACGCAATTGTCTACGGCGCGTCTTGTTTTAACACAAGTTAAATTTAATGGATTGATAAATTTATGACAAACAATGGCTCATAAATGTTGTATACATTTATTATTCTTTTATAGTATATACGAAACTAATTATCGTTATAATTAAAAAACATTTATTAGTATCAATTCGCAAACTGTGAAAAAGGCATCGTAAAATGCCAAAAAAAAAATTAAATTCCATTTCATTTTTTTGAAATCTTAGATATTTTTTTTATATTTAATAAAATTATGTATAGATATTTATTGATGTGTTTTATTTTTAATTAAAAATCATGTTTTATATTTTTAACTTGATATCTCGACAGAACTATTTCTGTGAAATTATTTATGTTTACCTTAAAAAAAAAATCTTTTTACTATTTTACTCGCAATTTTCTCGTCCATGACGGTCATACGGCCATATTATTGTAAAGTTTCATTAAAATTTTATCAGTAGTTTTTTCGTTAAAGAACACAGAATCACAGAATACTCAGAGTGAAACGATACTTCTACTATATTTAGCTTAGTGAATACTTATATTAAATGATCTTAAACCGTATAAGCCTCGAAAAAAGCTGGCAACACAACCGGAATATGGCGCGGTTCTCCATTAGCGGCGGTGTTCTCTTACCATATAGGACACCCACCTGCTACATTATTTGCTATATCAAAAAACACATAACTGTCTGTTACTTTGAAATAGCGCCTTTATTTTCAACTTCAATATAAAACGAGGAGAACTTAATAAAGCCTCCCGCAGGCTCTATATCGAACTAAACGAGTATAATGATTAGATTGGAAAGTCATCGAACCTGTGACCCGGTCTATCTATTGCAATAGAATCTTGGAAGTAAATTTTAACCACCAGGGGGTGTAATTGATATCGTTATATTTTTATAGTTAACTATTACTAATGTACACATCATTGATATTAAAGTAGATTTTATCTGGATAAGATAGATATTTCTTCTGTATGAAATGTGACGTAATTTATAAGATAAATCTATTTTTCTTTCAAAGATGATCTTATGTGGATACACATTACCAAAGCAGTACGACCTTAAAAAAAGCATATCCCTGAAAGAACGTCAACACACCCGCGACTGTGCTGGCGCCAAGGGTACAGGCGGTGGACCACTTAATATAGGTGACCCTTCGTCTCATAAACCTTCCGATATTTTTATTTATATATAAGATATGTATTTGACATTATAAGTTCCATTACAATCCTAACATAAAATCAGTTAAATCGTATTTTTTTAATGAATATGTATGCTGTTTAAAATTACGAATTTAATACATGAGACAAGAGCCTCGCAGCTTAATGGTTTTAAAAGTGTACCATGAAACGAGAGGTATCGGGTTCGAACTTCGGTCCGGAGAATTATAATTTATTCAGTCTCTGGAAGGCCGACAGTGGCCGGCTGAATGTCTTAATAGTGTCCCACCTGTAGGAGGGCCATTATGAAGCATATGCTAACGTGCTTTTAGTGCCGGTTCTTCCGAAGTGATACCAGGGGCTCACAGAATACTCAGCGTAAAACTTTATTACGGAGGAATAAAAAAAAATTAATGATTTAATAACAGTTTTAAATATAGGCAGCGAAGAAAAGTGAATAGAAACACTATTAATATTTTCTTTACATAGTAAGTATAATAGATATAAGTCCAGGAAAAACCCATATCGATCACATAATTAATTGTGAGAATATGTGCAACGGGTATGTGTTGTGTTTTTATGGCATAGCGGACAACGGAGCAGCTGGGCTATATGGTAAGAGAACACCGCCATCCATGAACAACCGCGCCACAGTCTTTTCACGCCGCTTTAGCGGTTAAAGGGCCTCCGATATCCTCCTCAACTCTGCGAAACAAAGTACAAGTACCGTTTCATGCTGAGTATTCGTAAGCCCGTGGTACTTTAGACGAGCCGGCCCCATTTTTGCGTCATTCTCCAGCGGCTTTGATTATGCTTTACACAATATTCTCTCTATTTATCACTCTTTTTTGTTTAAAATTGAAATCAATATGATTCGTAAGACGTGAATGTAGATCAGTGGGTATATAGAGGTCACCGCAATGCGCGTGCGGGCCCCGTGTCGTTCATTCACCCGCGGCCTATCTGCAGCGGCACCCTGCATCCTAACTACTCTGTACACCTGACCATCAAAAAATTGCATTACCATTGAATATATCGGAGACCCTTAAAAGTGCGGCCAAAAAGCCGGCAACACAATCAATTCGCGGACTGTGGCGCGGTTGTTCTTGGGCGGCGGTGTCTCGTATCATATAGGAGGCTCACCTCCGTTGTACGCAATGCCATAAAAAAATTACAATTCAACCAGAACGTGATAGAATATTTGAGTTGTTTTAAGTACTTTTTATAAATAAGGTAGTCACCATATTTACTTTAAAAATTATGCAATGCGATGAAGAAGAAAGTTGAAAGTTAAAGGCTTATAAATACAAAAAGTGAATAGTAAAATACATTATAAGGACCCTCGTGGCCAAGCAATTTAGTAAGCAGCTGCGATACAATGGGTTCAATTCTGGTCTAAATAGAATTTATAAATTTAGAAAAAAGAAAGCATTTTTTGAAGACAATATAGCTCATAGTCCTCCTGGATAAATGGATAATCCAGGAGCCCTTCCAGAGACCGAATAAATTATAAATTAAATTATAATTTTATAATTGTCCGTACCGCCATTCAAACCCGATACCTCTCTCTTCATGGTGACCTATTAAACCACTTAGCTACGAGACACGTTCAAACAAACAAACTCTTCAGCGTTATAATATTAATATAGATTATGAAAAAGAGATATACATCGTTGTTATAAATCAAAATATGTAGATTAGTGTTTGGAAGCCTTCCAGAAATTTATCTGTACAAAGTTTGCGGGACATACTTCGATAAATTCAGGTCACTTTGAATTATTTCACACTTATTGTTACTTAACGAGTGCATATTAAAACTTTCACAGCGATATACAATAATATCTCCAACATAATAACTTTTAATTGCTGTTTTTTTTACACAAAATAGGTATGTAATGACGCTGGATGCAGGTCGCCTTCGACAGGTATTCATGAAAGTCCAAGGGGAAGCCTATGTCCAGCAATGGACGTCTTACGGCTGAAATGATGATGATGAAATCTGTATTGACCAAATTTAAAAATTGACAAATTTCTTAGGTAAAACCTAATGCATTGGTAAGATAAATAGACTAAGTATCATATAAGAGGTTCATTCCAAACCAATACGACTTGGCGACTTTAAAAAGCGACTCTATTCCTAAAAGATCAGCAACGCATCCGCGACTCAGCAAAGACATACAAAATATTAGTAAAAATTATTGAATTTAATAAAACGCAAACAGTTTTCAAACCAAATAGATCACAAACATAAAAATTGTATGTATGGGATATCTGATTATAGTATTAAATGTTGTTTAAAAAGGCCGGCAACATAACCATAGCCCTTTTGGGGCTAGAAATATCCTTAAGCAGCTTAGCCTAGATGAGTCACTTGACCGTTTTACTTCCGTTATGTGTGGGAGAGCCATACTGAAGCATAAACTGACGCACAGATTGGGCCGGCTCGCCCGAAGTAATACCACGGGCTCACAGAATACTCAACGTGAAACGGTGTTGTGTTTCGCTGAGTAAGTAACAAAATCGGAGCCCTAGAAATTATATCGCTTAAGCGTCGTTAAAAGCCGGAAACATAACCAAAGCGTGGATTGTAGCGCGATAGTCCATCGGCGGCGGTGTTTTATTAACGTATAGGAGACTCTCCATTGTCCGCTATACCATAAAAAAAGAGGCAGCAACATATCCGTGGTGGGGCTAGAAATATCCTTGCGGTAGGCCGCTTATCCTAGATTAGCCTTCTCACCGTTTGCCTTCCGTTATAACATATGAAAAAGGTACGGACGGGGAAATAGTTGGGCTCTTAATATTCATTCACAGCAGACAGCGGCCTCACCTTTGTCACCTTATCAATGAAGACAGCTGACGTAAGTTCTTTCATAGAAACTGTTAACCTAATTAAACAGTTTTTGAGCTCCACGACCGAGTGGTCTTTGTAAGCGTGACGTCATAGGTACGGGTTCCAATCCCAGTTTGAAAAGAATTTATACTTATATTTGGTCTTGGAAGGGCCTGATAGTAGTTGGGCATTGTTTTAACACTGTCTCCGCCGTAGGAGAGCCATGCTGAAGCATGTAAGGACGCATTAATTAATTTCGTAGTTGGGTCAAATTAGCGTCTTACAGTATTTCCAAAACATAACGACTTAGGTATGTTCTAAAAGAGAGCGTTTCTATCCATAAAAAGCCGGTAACTCACCCGCGGTCGTGTAAGGTCTAGGGGTGTCTATGGGCGGAGGACCGCTATCCAAGGTTTCCATAAACAAAACTTGTACGTAGAGATACCATGGGGGCACAGAAAACCAGCGAAATACAATACAAGCACTGTGTTTTGCTGATTGGTTGAGGATACCGGAGGCGTAGTAAGTTACGCTGTAGTTGCCGAAGCCGGCAATACAATCAAACATGGTTTACGATGAGAGATTTACCACCAATATCTGCCTGCCCCGTTGTCCGTCTAATATTATGAATTTATATATATTTACATATGAGAATTTATTATATTTTAGTTTCTTAATACGGGTTTAAATGTAAAATAAATTTATTGTGTTTTATCTATTTACCCATTAACCCAAAGTCATAATATTTTGTTGAATTAAGAAGTAAAATAAACGAATAAAAGTTCTATTACTTATATGATATATATATAAGACTAATTTCTTACGGATTTTAATTTAAATAAAGCACTATGTGTTGCTCTAACAATAGAAATTTTATTTTAATATATGATACTCAATTAGAAATTATTTAAAACACAATTCATCTAAAAATAGAAAAACGGCAAACAAAGTCAATTATTTAAATTAAGAATCCCTTCAATAATATTTTCTTATTAATTTTAAAGAAAAATTCCGTAATGACATGACGTTTTTGAGAGCCTCGTAGCTTAATGATTTTAAAAAAAGGTGACGATGAATCTCGAGGTATCGGGTTTGAATCCCGGTCCAGACAATTATAATTAAATTTCTAATTTATTCGGGCTCTGGAAGATCTTGACAGTTACCGGGCAAGTGTCTTGATACTATCACACCACTGTCTACTGTTGAAGCATATGCTGACGCACTCCTGCTCCATTGTCCGCTATGGAATATAAAAAATGACATATGTCACATTTTAAACGTTTAAACTTTATCAGCCAGCAATACAAATAAACGAAATATATATTTCTTTCATATTACGTAACATTAATATAATGTTACATAAAATACAGTTTCAAAAAGGTATAGATATACGAGTTCTGTGTAATACACAAGCTTTCTGACAGTGGCATGCATACAAAGCTTTCGAAAAGTAATTTCGTCTAGTCAGACATTTACCGTATCGCTTTCCTAAAATTTCCAAGTTTAAAATTTAAATCGCATACTAAAACCTCTTTCCAAGAGTAACCAAAATACAAACTAAAAAGAGCAATTGATACTAGTCTCTTACTATATTAGAAGTAAATTGATAATAAGAGATATTTACATTACATTTTATTTATACAATTGCGCCACGTTCTGCGTTTTGCTTGTGTTGCCGGCATTTACACTGCTTAAGCAGTATACTTTCAAGGCTCTGCAATACAATGCCTCTGTCACGGGTGAAAAATATAAAATATATAATAAAATCTGTAGGCATATATATTTTTCTGAGCGTAAAACATAAGCAAATAAGTATGTTGTGCTATTCAAAACAGATGAAATTTTATTAGTCTCATTTAATAGCTTTGCCGTCTTCCAGGTCGATGTCTACCCCAGACACCGAACGTGTAGCAAATTCAATTATACAGCCCATATTAAATGTATATAGAATTATATGTACTGAAGACTGCTTTTACATGATTAAAGAGCATAGTGGCCGAAAGTTTTAGTAAGCTAGCATGGGTATGGGGTTTAATTCCCGGTTTGAATAGAAATTATAATAAATAAATTGATTTTGGAAGGACTTGACAGTGGTTGGATGAGTATTTTGTCACCGTAAACCCCGTGGGAGATGCATGTTCATTAAATATATCGGCTCGTCCGAAGTAATATCACGAGCTTACAGAATACCAGCTAGAAATAATTGTACTGTGTTTCGCTGAATCTTGAGGATATCAAAGGCTTTTGAAATTATACCACTTCAGAGGCGTATAAAGCCGACATCACGAACAAAATGCGGATTATGGCGCAGTTGTCAATGAGCGGTGCTGTTCTCTTATCATAAACCCGCCCGCTCCGTCGTTCGTTATATCTTTTAAGAGCCACCGATATCCCCTTACTAAGCGAAACATAGTAGATGTACAGTTTCAAATAGGTACACCTATCATTTCAGGCTGAGTATTCTGTAAGCTGTAAGTGGTATCACTTTGGACGACACGTCCCAATTAATGCGTTTGCTATGTATCAGCATGGATTTTCCCCGGGTGAGTAATAATATACAATATGTCTTATAATATTCAACTTTAAACTTCCTAACATTTCTCCTCGACTTGTTAACCGATTGTTGTCGAAATCAAAAAAATATTATTAACTTATTATATAATATATTCCGCTCCGTCCAACCGCTGGATCCACATCGCTCAAGATCGCAGCGGGTGGACGTCTTTGGGGGAGGCCTATGTCCAGCAGTGGACTTGAATGGGCTGATGAAGAAGATAATATATTCATTTTTAATTAGAAAGACAAATTAAAATTTAAGTATTTATTTTCAAGGTTAAAAAACAGTGTAACTGCGTAGAAGCACCAATAAGGTCATATGAGTTTCAATAAAAATTCTAAATTGGAATATGTTCAAGAAAAAATAATATTTCAAGTGGAGTTTTGGCGATTTGGTAAAGTTACAAGTGGTAAGAAACAAATTTGGCCGGCGTGCCTCTGACACTTGGCTTGGCGCCCGACTCTCCGCGACCCAGTTGCGAATACACATAATGTAGCACGAGTCAGATTAAGGCTGTTTAGGTATTTAAGAAAAAGTAACAAATATGACAGAAATTAAATTCAAAAATTACATAAAACAATTGTGTAATAAGGCATATAAAATAAACGTCTTTCTGATTGCTAAGGACATCTGATGTAATTTTGAATTAAACTGTAACTCCTAAATTTTAAGAAAAGACGTGTTGCTGTCAGTTTCCTTCACCATTTCTTCTTTCAGCGCCAACATCTTGTGAAATGGTAGTAGAGTCCAAATTTGAAGTTCAAAAAGTGGTTTTTTTATATCTTATTTTGAATTACTATTAAATTATATTTGAATTTTAAATTAGATATGACTTTGAAAAATAAAAAAATTAATCCTAAATCAACGGTCAGCTTTAAATTGATAATAGCTTATATAAACTAGGTGCCATATTTGGCAAAATATTTTCAAAATATTATTTACTATATTAAAATTATTATTATTATTAGCATTTATAAAGAAAACCTTTATAAATGCTAATAATAATAATAATTTTTACCTTTATCTGGAATGTTGGTTGAGGCTTTGATTGTGGGACTGAATGATTGTTTATAATGGTCCTTTTTATTAAATTCTGTATATTTTGATTATTTTAATTTATGTGTTCAAACAATGCTTTCTTCTTGTTTTCAATTGGTTATTATTTTATTATGGTATAGCGGATAATAAAGCAGGTAATACTCCTAAATGTTAATAGAACACCACCGTCTATGGACAACCGGGCCACTGTTCGCGTTTTGGTTGTGTTGCCGGCGTTTTATGCCGTTTAAGCGGCCTAATTCAAGGGACTCCGATATTCACTGTACCCGTGTATTTTAATGTAATACATATATTGGAAGTTTAAAGTATTTATTTTATTATATTTAAGTTGGCGAGTGTATGCGCGGAGTTGAAAACCGGCATTCAGCCACTTGTGGTGGGGCATACTGCTAAGCGCCCATTTTAACTTACTTATGTAAATAAGTTTTGTGTATCCTAATATATATTATGTTGTATTTGTAATTTTTAAACAAAATTACTTTTAATATATGGTTGTTAGAAAAGAGAATGTGTTTTTAATGCTACAATATAGAAAATTAAAGATAAATTAGGATTTGACACCCTTAACATTTAGAAGAATAAAATATTGTTAGCCGATCCTCAGAACTCCCTACTACGCACACAATATTTGATAAAAATCATTCACGCTCTTTCGGAGGAGTTTGTTGGCAAACCACACGACACGAGAAATTTATATACTTTAAATCATAGAGCACTGATAAAAATGTCAACTGTCATACGGTGACAGCTGTGGTTAAACTCACCTTTATCATATTCTGAGGTCGCTGTGATGTTGTACCTGTCCAGTCATAGTCTATGGCGAGCACTGTAACAGCTACTTAAGTGCATTTGTTTATAACAACACTTTACACGTCACTCTCGAACGTTTGGACCTGTAAAGAAACAGTTTTTTTTATATAGCGGACAACGCAGCAGGTGAGTATCACATTTTACCACGATCGAATGCTAACTGGCAAAGAGTTTTTCCGTAGATTTCTGAAATCAGATGGT